>JAOEHI010001339.1:0-12748 GCA_025447815.1 Percopsis transmontana
CGTGAGTGACTGGCTGTTTGCAATTCGCAACAATCACCACTAGATGTCACTAAAAACTACACACTGGCCCTTTAACTGGCTTCTAGCTTACCATAAGCCAACACTTATATTTTTTCTTCCCTCATGAGGATCAACTCCTGCTTTTAATGGCTGGGTTGTTTGCCACATTGTCTCCAGCTGTTGATCTCCAGGTTTGGAGATGCGTAGTACCTCCCCTGCCACACTGCCGCTAGTGGCTTGGAGCCCCCCTGCCTGGGTGGGGCTCCACAAAGTCCCCAACCTGGGAGTGCAGGGATGTTTGCGATGTTCCCTCATTCTTCATACCATGTGCAGCATTTCCTTATTAAGACACATGGGATGTGACAATTCTATTTGGGTATAAACTGTTTAGACATAGTCCATAGTCCATGTGGAATATGTGTGTTCTTGTTGTTTGACACTTTTTGTATGGTTGTGACATAAACATAGGCATTGTAATCTTCAAGCACCAATTCATCTTTGTTTTTAAGCAACATAAACCTATTTAGTTTGTATATACACTATATTAAATCCTGGAATCTAGTAATCAATGCTGTGGAGCTGTCAAACATAACGTACAGTACATGCACTTGTGTATGTATTACAAATTTGCCCAAACAATGTTTTTGTCACACTGGTTCTAACCAGTAGGTTTATTTACCAAAACAAATCAATAAGTGTCTATTTGTTTGCCTGATTAATATAATATGATTATTCCCTCTACTCCTGTCCACAGGTGATTCACCGCTGGATGCCTTTTAGTCGAGACCCAGTCCACAGCTCCCATATGGACAATATTATCCTGCTGGTACAGGTGGACGATAAGTTAGTGCCCATCGTCGAGACGGGTGTCATTGTGTTGGGTGCGGAGGTGTGAACCAGGCAAGAGTTTTATGGGCCACTTTGGGGAAACGAAGCTAGACTCGCGTGGCTTTAGCAGGACAGAGAAGCCTGCCGACGCCCCCCGCTCCTTGTTGCTGAGGGGGAATGGAAACCAGGGAAAAGTGCAAGAAGAGGCAGAGTACACTCATCCTGCACTACATTCTGCGTACATTTACAGTATCTGCCTTGCTTTACGTCTCAGAAATGCTGCATGACAGTAAACAACCCTTCAAAGTTAATTATTGCTACTGGTAATTATTTTCTATGCATTTCATAGACTCTTGTTTGGCATATGCACACTGTTTGTGTGTAAATGGATGCAGGTTTGATTTGTGATGAGTGTTAATTAAATAATTTGATTTTGTTTGTCTCTAAATGATTTGCCAAATAAGCCTGGTATTGAGTAATGCCATGGATTCATACATGTGAAAGCTTTTTTTTCTGCTGCCAAGACTACAGAGGAACTTGTTTTGTAGAATAGTGGAAATGACTTGCTGGTGCTGTGCTCAACTTTATTATTATTATTATTATTATTATTATTATTATAATTTGTGTCATTCCTTTTGGAATTATTTGGAAACTTGCAAGGTTATGTTCCGCAAAGAAATAAGAACTTGCACTATGATTTCTTTTTTGTTAAGTTTTATTGTTTTTTTTTTTACAGCAATGCACTACAATCTTGAAATAATATCACATTTTATTTATTACAGACTGAATGGCCATGGTTACCGATGCCTTGGGAATGAAAAATAAATGCAATCATAATTGTTTTCAGCCATTTTTATTTTACTGTTTCATAAACTTGAAAATAACTTTTTACTGTGTGTGTGTGTGTGTGTGTGTGTGTGTGTGTGTGTGTGTGTGTGTGTATAAATATGTCAATGTATAAAATATTTTGCTTTGAATATTTATTACTGTGAAGATAGTATTTACACTTTGTTACATTTTTTTTTTCATTTAAGACACAAAGGTTAATGTATCAAGGACCATCGGTTGAAAACAAGATGCCGAATTTTTGATGGACTGTTTCCCTATTTAACTTAATTATTTTCTATATGGAGAAATAAAACAGTTTGATTTATTGATTACTGGTTCTTTAATATGTGTGCACTTGTCATTAATGTGCAATGTGCAAAAAAAATAATTGTGTATATGTGGCTGTATATTTGATTGTGTACAGAAATCTAAGAGGGGGATCATGGTAGGAACTATGGACTGCCATATTGTTGAATATCTATATGATATATAGCGTTTATATAGCGTTACACATTACAGTCTCAAAGGGCTGCACAGGCTCAAATTTTAATGGAAACAAACTACACCCCCTTAACCTATTCCAACCATCAGGTAAGGAAAAACCTGTAAAAAAGTTAAAGAAACCTTGAGAAGGGACCACAGAGGGAGAAATCCAACACTTCCCGGACGGTTACACTGCAATAGGTGCAGAGTAGGCAATAACAAAATATATATTGAATAATATGTATCAGAATGTGATAAGGAATATTTAATTGACCTAAATCAGGCGGTTAACGTGATAAACCTTTGATTTCACAGATTCCCTCATCCAAACACACAGAGGATGTCCCTCGCCTGTTTTATATGTTTTGTACTTTTTCTCCATGGATCTCTAACTTTAACTTTAAATCAACAATATAGCGATATAAAACAGTTTTATACTTCAGTTGACTGGTCTGCATGAAAACATTCACTAAATGTCTAAAACACACCCCTAGCACCGAGCAGTCACCTCGCAGAGGTTTAATAGGCAACCCATGTTCCTGACCAAAAGTGCACCCTACCACCTTGTATTTTACAATATCCGCGTGTCACATCATGTGACGCGAAACTGCAATGCGTTGCAAAAATTCATGATACAAAAAATTGTGCTGTAGCTGATTAATCTGGAGAGTTCAAATATGCACCTCATTGCAAAATTATCACGGGAAGTAATTATAGTGTGATTACTATACCGTTGTATGGAAATGTTAATGAACCATGCCGGAATATATGTCTTCACTCGTGTATAACTTTCATAGATTAATAAGAAAGCTAATTCACAAGAAAAAAACGATTACTTTAATGATCACGTAGGTACATTTCATAGAACTATAAGGTAGCCTACATACAGTGTAGCTACTTGATACTTCAGCACATGACCCTGGTCAGATAAAACCCCGCCCCCAGAGTAGCATGATTGGCGCTCGCCGTGGATAGAGCCCCCCTGCCATTGTTTTTCCCGAGCTCTCATAAATATCGCGTTGCCTACCAGGCATTGACACTCGTAGTGCGTTGACTCCGTCCAGCGATCGCCGAACAAATTAAAGGTAAATGAAAAATACAGAAATAAATTAACTTTTATCTGAAACCATGTGTTCATTTAAATTTTGGCCAAGTATTTTATTATCCTGTGTACCGCACTGAAAACAACGTTGTAGAAGTTTCTAAATTAGCATGCGATGCTAGCTTTCCCGAATGATTTCTGGAAATGGTCATGTGACGATAAATCAGTCGACCTGTATGTTTTTCATTAGATGCTGTTGTTCATTGTAAAGTGTAGTAAACAAACCCGACGCATCTTGACTACGTGGTAATTTGACCAGCAGAGATACATGAGACCAGTGGCCAGGGGTTTATTCTCTTTATCATCCCCACAAGATATTTACAGGCGAGGAGATGTTTACACCGGTCATCGCCTTGTTGGGCCTGAGCCTGGGTTTGGGAAATGCCTTCCCCTCACAGGACGCTCATAAAGGAAAGAACTGGGTGGTTATTGTGGCTGGCTCCAGTGGCTGGTACAACTACAGACACCAGGTGAGAATTTAAACTGAACTATGAACTAAAGCCACAATGTCACCTTATCGATCCCACACTCTGCATAACCCAAATGTTTTATATTTTAATCTGCGTGGATTCAGGGATTTTTTTCATTATTACTTTTCTGATAAGGTTGACTGCATTCAGATAAGGCTAAGCCCACTCTGTGTAGTCATAACAAAGTCTATTACAATGATTTTTCCAAGCCCCTGAATAAACTCAGGACGGGTGGTGAATTGTTGTTCATCTTTGCTGTTCTTTGCATCTTTGCTGTTCTCCCTCACAGGCTGATGCTTGCCATGCCTACCAGATTGTTCATAAAAATGGAATTCCCGATGAGCAGATTGTGGTTATGATGTATGACGATCTAGCAAACAATGAAAAGTGAGTGTCGTTTTCTTTTTAGTGTAAAAATGTAATTGAGGGGAGGGGCTTCTATTTTTTTTCTTTGAAAATGTTTTTTTTTGTTTGTTTAGTATGATTTTGTTTAGGGGAGTAAATGTACAGTGTCTGTTCAGGGAAGTACCAGAACTATCCATATTGAACACTACTGAAGATTAGCTTCTGAGTCGCCATGTTACACTGTTTATTGCTTGGTAGTGTATCATCCATATTTGAATGATTTGATGACTGGGTTATTGTGGACCTTTATCCACAGTGCTTAAAATATTGGACTGCTGACACAGATGATTCTAGACTACAGCACTTCATCAGTGAAATAGAAAACTTAAAAGCAATTTAAAGAATGTGATAATATGACATTTGGCACATTGCTGTGGTATGTCAACCTGCTGCGGTACAGCACAGTGCTGTATAAGTCAAAGTGAGCTGCTTGGGTTTGACTGGGGAGTCACAAGAAACCAATTTATGTGTTCATGTGTGCGTGTTTTATAGTTCTATGGTTCCTACTTTCCTTGACTAGAATAATGGAGGGTGGGCAGGGCATAAATCTAGAAACCCAAAATGTATTTGCTAGGTCAAAGAGAAATTGTGGATTATCTCTGAAAAGATAAGATTCTACTACTTCTACTACAAATGTTTTACCAGTGGCGGTTCATTAACTTTTTTTTTTTTATCTCTGGTTATAAATATTTTATAACTGTCAAATATTTTAAAATTATTTCTTTTATATGTAATAAGTAATTTTATAGAATGCTATGAAATATTGTCTTCTTTTCACTATCTTACTGTCTTATGCCAGACAGTCAGACACTATCCTTAGCATCTGCTGTATATCAATATGTGACATTGTACTTTTATTTTAAACAATGAAAGAATGTTTATATAGCTTAGCACTTTTACAAATGAGTTACACAGCGCTTCACAGAAGGATGATTCCTATCAAATAGTTGTTTTAACAGATTGAGCAAGTAAAGGGAGGCGTTTCAGCAGTTGCAGACTCCCGTGACTACGTGTATTACCACCTGATTTATTGTCTACGTCCATCAAATAACATGTTTTGTCAGCCTTTTCCACTTCCCTATCAGCAGACTTGTCTTTTTGTTTCCAGTAACCCCACCCCCGGGATCCTGATCAACAGGCCGAATGGCACAGATGTCTACAAGCGTGTGCCTAAAGACTACACTGGGGATGTGAGTCCTAAAAATACTTATTTACAAGTGGAAATGAGCTGCTGTGTCAGTGGTTTCCAAAGATTTCAATATTTTGTGTGTGTGTGTGTTAAAGGATGTGACCCCTAAAAACTTCATAGCAGTGCTAAAAGGGGACTCTGCAAGTGTCAAAGGGGGTTCTGGCAAAGTGCTGAAGAGGTAAGTGTTCAGGATTGGGGTCGGGGTGCAAGATAGTCTAGTGGTCTAGATTACCTGGTTTGCCTCCCAGTTGAAAGGTCTGGGGTTTGATCCCCAACATGGGCCTCAGTGACTTCATTTTAACAACAAATTAGGGAATCTGATTTTGAAGGTCCTGGTTGGGTCTTTATGGAGGTCTGCTCTTACTCAAAAGTGAAAAGACAACACATTTACGAGGATTCATGAACTTGAATTCCTCCCTCTTCCTCTTTGTCTTGGCAGTGGTCCAAATGATCGCGTGTTTGTTTACTTCACTGATCACGGTGCCCCTGGTCTCCTGGCTTTCCCCAATGATGACGTAAGCACTTTTCTACTTCCTTCTCTGGTTAATGTTTGTCCCAGTTCTGTCTCTCAGATCTCGCTGAATCAGGTCTTAACCAAAATGCAAATCGCACAATTGTTTTGTTGCATAGTTTGCAGAAGTATGAAGTAATTAAATCAGGCTGTTCCCACAGAACTTGACTGCATTTAAAAAGTATTCTTATGTCTTTCAAGATCGATGCCCATGTCTCATTCAGCCTAGCCCATGCATGTTATGTTTTTTCTTTCAGCTCCATGTTGAAGATCTCCAGGATACCATAAAATACATGCATGAAAACAAGAAATATAAAAAGGTATGAAACAAAATCATCTTGTTTTTCCTCTACACCGTGTTGATGTTGCAAGTGCATGTTTCTTTGCTACTCAGTCTTGAAACTCTCAATGGAAAACTGTCCTTGGTAGAGGCAGTGCCAATGGAGGGCACTAGTTGTAGAGATTGGCCCATATTCAACCAGTCAGAAATTGTTTTTTCGAACCTATGCACTTGTTCCAGTTGTAAACTGGGATCTGATTGGCCAAGTAGAATCTAATTGGCCACGGATGGTTTTTTGTTCAGTGTCTGGACTGAATAGTGGAGCGAAAAAAAGCATGATATGGCTGTAGTCTTTAGAACATGGTTGTGCCAACTCGCTGACTTTTGTGCTTTTTTAAATTCTGTTGCTCAACACACACAGATGGTGTTCTACATTGAGGCTTGTGAGTCAGGATCAATGATGACTGATCTGCCTGCTGATATTGACGGTGAGATGAACTCAACGTCTTTTTTAATCTTTTTCAAAGAAAAGCAAATTAATAAGAGCCGGCCGAGCAACAAGCAGCTGTCAATCAAAAATTAACTCTGCTGTTTGTCGTGACCATTAGAGCTGTACCGCAGCATATCACCAATAATATTGACCGACCGTCACCTGCCAAGACTTGTCAGACATTTTTGGTGTAAGGACTTGTGGCTTGTTGGTCCGCTCTTTGGCTTTTCTCAATACGCCCGAGGTCAGCAGTTTATTTTTTTTGTATTTTTTTTATTTTTTTGTGGTACGGTCAAAGTCGGTCTGTCATGTGCTTGGCACCCTGTGACGCAAATCACTTTTTTGGGACTGGTCCAGGTAACTGGCTTTGGCCATGAATCATTATGAAATTAGAAATGAGTTAGGAATGATTGAATTTTTATCAGACTCTCCCTTCCATTCCCAGTGTATGCCACTACTGCAGCAAACTCCCATGAGTCCTCTTATGCCTGCTACTACGATGAGAAGAGAGACACGTATCTGGGAGACTGGTACAGTGTTAACTGGATGGAAGACTCAGATGTGGTAAATGACAGACTCATCATCTGACATTGACAGTATTCTATTATTTAGGTTAGAAAGCACAAATTAAGTGTTTCTGGGGAGTCTGGATTTATTTTCTCGGATTTAATAAAGCAATTGTCAAGTTGTGCGTACAATAATTCTCGCCACTGGGAGACAGAGCAATGCACTTGAGCATTGCTCTGTGCACTTCAGCCTGACCTACCCAACAAAGCAGTAACTGCTCTGAAACTGGCCTTCAAAAACAAACTTGTCCATAATAGTCAGTGTTATCAATTGTCAAGAGCATTGTTGTTGTCCTATGTTGCTGTTGTTGAAATGCACTGATATTATGGCTTTCAGGAGGACCTGACAAAAGAGACCTTGATAAAGCAGTTTAAGATCGTGCAGAGCCACACAAACACCAGCCATGTCCAGCAGTATGGAAACAAGGTTAGAAATACTGTTAGATGGAAAATCTGGTTATTAATTCGACCCAGGATTAATTCTGAATAGTATGTTTGTTAGTTCCACCAGTCACTGCTAACACCAGTCACTGCATCAGATTCTCTGATGTAAAGATCTAGTTGGCTGGTAGAATTATGGGATACACTACTGTTTAAGGAAGCCATAGTTTGTGGTCTGTCCTGATTTGTATTGTTCTACTCTTTTCTCCTTCAGACTCTGGCCCACATGAAAGTGATTGCTTTCCAGGGTAACACTAAGGAAAATGCCCAGCCTGCTCCCCCTATGACCCTGCAGCCAGTGGCTGAACCCGACCTGACCCCAAGCCCCGACGTGCCACTCGCCATTCTCAAGAGGAAAATGATGGCCTCCAACAACATTGCTGTTGAAAAAGGATTTCTTATGGAGATCAGTGCTCACCTGAAGGTAAGGCGCATCTAGCTATAGTGCTAGCAGTGCTAGTGTTGGATTTTATTTACTGTAATCTGTCCCCCCCCTCCAAATGTTAACAAGTCTCTGGATATTATGTTACATTCTCAACTCTGTAGAATGCATAGCATATTGCTTTCCTTATATTCATGTTTATTATTGGACCATGAGCGTCAGTGGTTCAAAAATAAACGGAGCGTGGGGGGAGATGTGATAACGTGAAATTGAATTCAGTAAAACCCTTGAAAGTCAGGGTTTTACTGAATCTCTCTCACTTTAATGCTACATCTGCCATGACTTTGTTATTTCATGGTTTGACATTGCATAGATTTCTTATATCATTATTTTGTGAATAACTGTTCTGAAACCGATTACCAAAACCACGATACAAACGTCTCATGTCGCGGTTTCCGAAACGACGGAACTGCAACACACACACCCAACCCCAACCTGCTGCAGCCTGTTGAGCTCTCATTACATTACTAATGTAATTGAAATTAGCAGGGAGGCTGCAACGCGCTCCACTGTCTCGGTGGGTGCCACAGTTACCTTGACCTTCACGTGGTTCTCATGTACAGTATGGTCTCTGAGGCGTGTCAACATGTCCATGTCCACCAAGGAATAAATACTGTCCAAAATGCTGGTTTGCTTTTGCATTCAGTGTTGGGTTCGCTGTCTCTGTAGTGCGCTGGTCGCCTGCCTGCGCGGTGCTCCTTCGGTGGTTCGGTCAACCTCTGCGTCTGAACCCACGCCAGACTCGTTCCATCCGTTCTGCAGCATTTCCAAAGCCTCCTGGGCGTCAAGTCTTGCTTCGTCTGCTTGCCATCGTGTAACTCTCCCCAGTGTCTTTTTAAAATGAAGCCACAATCTAACTCGGACCGTGCTCAAGCAATTAAAAATGCAATTGAGGTTTTGATGGCACTGGATATGCGGCCGATTCAACCTGTTCAACATGTTCTTTAATGTTCTTCTCTTCTCTTTAGTGTTCCAAATTGTTGGTGATTTAATAAACCCCAGAAATATTATACCAGCTTTTTCTTATTCACAACCCCCTTCCCCCTGCTCTAATTCTTAATTATTACCAGCCTTTTGTTTCTGCTTCCCACCTAATAGGCTATTCATGATATTTTCAAGTATAATTCCAGAAAGATCCTCGTTTTTTTCTCACTGTACAGGTGCTGGGATGCAGCCATATTTAAGTGTAGAAGCCTCATGTGACTTAAGCCTCCAATACGTTTTATTCAAAAAACATTATCGCATCTAATCTTGTAGCGAGACTTCTCACCTCAGCCAAGTGTAAAACTTTAATTGCAATATTTGAGAGTCCGAACTTCTGGCTTTTTATGCGCAAAATCAGAATTTGCATAAACAAAGGTGCTAATGTGAAGTGTGCCGAGCAATTGATACTGATATTTTTTTCTCTGTCTAGGTGAGGGACATGCTGGCGGAGACCATGCGCAAGGTGGTGGAGAAGGTGACCGGCAATGAGCTTGTGACCCAGAAGATTGTTAATGACAGGATGGACCTCTCCCAGCACAGCTGCTACAAAGCTGCAGTCCAACACTACAAATACAACTGCTTCAACTGGCACAAACCTGAGGTACACAATCCTTCTGGTCTGATTTGAATGTAAGATGAACCAACACAAATATTGGTTTGGGATGTAATGTGTCCCAAGCTTATTAAGCCGTACATTGTTAATACTTGGCCCTTACTAAGGTTACTGTGAGCTGTACGAGTCAGAATATTGTCAGGATGTATAGTATTTGTACTGGTTGGCGATTCATGGTTTTTGTTCCCCCTTTTTTGCGGTCGTATCAAGTTCTGGTTTTTACCAATTGATATTCTTAGATGGATGTTTTACTAAATATTTGCATGTCATGCAGTCATCTGATGCTGCTGTGAAAAGTAAGAGGTTATTCTTGTCTACCAATGCACCCACCCAGTTAAATTTTTAAACAAACTCTAGTTTGCGTCTAGAATTACCCTTGCGTTAAAAAATGATTTAACGCAAGGATATAATTGTCTAAGTTGCAGAGATGACTTGACAACAGAATAATGTGCTGATGAATATGAGCCTGTGGTCACTTCAATTAATAACAAAACAAAAACCATTCTCTAGGGTATTTCCGTGACCTATTATCATCCATAAGGGTAAGTTCCCTGCAAAATTTAAATTCCCTTGTAGGACCTACTTTATAGCACAAAAAACAGGCCAGGGCACGGCCATCTGGATAACGTACATTCAAAGCAGAAACTCCAGCTGAAGCAGGTGCCATTGAAGGTGGGGATATTTTAGTTTGCAGCGTGATCACGTGATTGGTGTCTTTATTTTGTTTCAGTATGAGTATGCCCTGAGGCACCTGTATGCTCTGGTGAACCTGTGCGAGGGAGGATACTCCGTAGAAAGGTAAGGCTGATCTCCCAATTAACCTAGGGTTACCAAATGCTAAAGGAAATCAAAACATTGGAACAGCACCATCTACAGGTTGAACACAGCCATGTTTTGAATTGCAGGTGACACCACTTGGCACTAATTTTAGTTGCTATAACGTGTTCAACCTGTAGATTGTGCTGTTTCCAAAATTAGATTAGTGCTTGTTCACTCACTGTATTCATAGATCTATAAATAGATAGACAGAAAAAATGGGGACTCATACTTCCAAAAGGATTTGCTCATTGGTTAAGCACTGCTCCATGTTGAAAGTGAGTTCTGCTGGCATCCTGGATGTATTATAAGAACTGGATACGGCACTTAAAAATTTATTTAATCAAAAAGTGCTCAATAGGCGTATACAACCGAATGCTTCTCCTGACTTCCATCAGGTGTGTGTGTGTGTGTGTGTGTGTGTGTGAGAGAGTGTGTGTGATTCTGAGCATGTACATTAGTGTCTTCTGTTCCTAATGTGCAAATTTCGCACATCGAGCTTTCTAGGTGAAAAATCAAACTCACTAACTTTCTTCAACTAAATGTCATTAAAAAAACGAATGTTTTTTGAGTGCAGCATTAAAGGATGGCTTATAATCGTTTTATAGGCATTTCATAAACTTGAAAAATCACAAATTTTCTCTATTTCAACCTTCAGGATTCAGCAGGCCATGGACAGTGTGTGTTATTTCAAGAAGTAAGAAAACCTTTTTGATTCAGGCCATCTCCAAAATTGACCCGTTTCTCACAGTGGAAGACCTGTGAAGACATGACTTGTCATTGCACTGCTAAGGAACCAGTCTGTCTTGGTGATGACTGTTCTGTTTTATCAGCACACTAGGACAATTGTTTTTATTTCCACTTGTGATCTCTATGATTTTTACTGATTTGTTTTACTTTTGGGGTTTTACAATGAATTGCACTACCACTTTGAAATTTGCTGTTCTGTTTCTGTTGAATGTTTTGTATGGCAAGGTGGGTTTTATGCTGGTTTTAGTTTAGCTTGACAGGTGGCATGCGTGGACTAGCGTGAATGTGTGAATAACATGTACAGGACATGCCACTATATATTTTAAGCTTTTTAAAGCCAACAATATTTTGTTAAAATGTATATCTGGAAATAAAATAAATACTAGGAAAGTATACAACTGAATCTGTTTTTAAATAATCCTCGTGCACTTAAATCTGTGAACCATGTCTTTAAAAAAAAAAAGTCTTAACAGAATGCCAGAGCTACACACCTAAACCCGTCCAAATAAAAAAAAAAATGTATTCCCATATTTTGGGCCTAAAAATAAAGCCCTTTTTATATTCCATGTGAAAGATGGATACATCTACAATGTATTCCTTAACAATAAACCATTGTTGAAGAATTTTAGATTTGTCACTAAAACAAGATATCTGGTGCTATAATTAAGGTAGTGGCAAGTGGTAAATGTCTCAGTTCATGTGTGATAGGTCAACATCTAACAGATAAAAAAAATATATATGTATATAATGTACCGCTTTGAACAATACTGCACAATATATTGATTCCATTATATTGGGGTTGGAAAATATGGCTGTTCTATACTGACGCCATGTGTTCAAGAAACCAGATTGACATTATCTGAGCTTTATGTCATGTTATCCTGCTGTAAGTAGCCATTAGAAGTTGGGTACACTGTGGTCATAAAGGGATGGACATGGTCAGAAACAATACTCAGGTAGGCTGTGGCGTTTAAACGACGCTGAATTGGTACTAAGGGGCCCAAAGTGTGCCAAGAAAATATCCCCCACACCATTACACCAATGATGCTCCATGCCGTCATGTTGTTTACGCCAAATTCTGACCCTGCAATCTGAATGTCGTATCAGAAATCGAGACTAATCAGAACAGAGATTCTAAAATACTAAAGAAATATAGCACAGTTGCAAGAAGAGTATTAAGTGTCAATCGGATTACAACAGTACCAAATCCGAAAGCAACCCTATTCTCAGAACTACCCAAAATATCTCGGATCTAAATGCCGGTTCTTATTTATGCTAATAAGCAATTGACTGGTTCATGCTGCTAATACTTAACATGCTAAATGGGATTTGTAAATGTCATGCAGTAACAGTACAGCTTCTGGAAGATTTTTGGAATGTTGACATTCTGTGTTCTTTACTTGTTTAGGTACATTTATGAATTAATTGTCAAAGTTCAATATATACAGGTGCTGGTCATATAATTAGAAGAGTTAGAGTTATTTCAGTAATTCCATTCAAAAAGTGAAACTTGTATAATGTATACATTCATTCCACACAGACTGATATAT
>JAOEHI010001340.1:0-12747 GCA_025447815.1 Percopsis transmontana
TGTGTGTGTGTGTGTGTGTGTTTGTGTGTGTGTGTGTGTGTGTGTGTGTGTGTGTGTGTGTGTGTGTGTGTGTGTGCTAGACGTCAGGGCCTGGTGTTGGGGGCAGATAGGGGATCAGTGTGGAGGCTGGTAGTGTTTAGGACCTGTGTTTGGCCAGGGGAGCCAGGAGAGGCCCTCTAGGGTCACCCTCCTACCGCTTTTACAAATTGAGGCCTGTGCCGGCAGGCGCCAGGGCAGAGCGAAACGAGCAAGCCCGGTGACCTGTGACCCCCGGGCCGGCCCTGGCGCGAGAGCCCCCTGTAACCCGGGAGAGGGGGACCGTGACCTCTGGGGGTCGCATTCCGCTTCTTCCTCCTCCGAGACTGCAGGGGATTCCTGGGTCTCCCCGTAGCCATCCTGCACTAATTAGATTCAATGCAGACCTCTCCGAAAATAAACAGCTGGATAATGCTCGGATTGGTCCAGGAAAGAGTGATAATGAATGAAATGATGGGGAGGAGATTGATGGACAGGCAGCACAGCCCGGGTTTTAAAGTTGCAGACGCCTTCGGGCCTAGATCTGTGTTATTATACATATAATTGAATCATTCTAATCTAATGTGAAATGTACTCTTAATGCCATACTATGGCAGACATTTAGTTTCCCTTTAAATGGGAACTGCTTATTTTTACGCACGTGGGATTCGACATATCAAAGCGTAATGTCAACCTTCGGAAACCAACGTGGTAACTTACCTTGTTGTTTCTCAGATGCTGTACTGTCATTTCTGGAACCTGCGTGCTGAGCCACAGGCAAAAAAAATGTAACATTTAAAAATTTAAAATGAAAAAATAACAACATCAATGCCATTTTATTAGCAACCCCAGAAATGCTGTGAATTTGAGGGATCCTGTTTTTTGTTACACCTGTAAAAACCCTCCATTCCTCCGCCAGCCCTCTCCCTTCATCTCTCTTTCCCTGCCGGTTGGTCTGTATACAGTGTGTGTAACCGATCCTCAGAGTTTTCTACACGCGGCTGAGGGACATCTGTCTGTAATGTAACATTTCCTAGCGTATCATACCAAGAGGGTAATTCCTCACAACTTGAATCCTGTGAAAACAGATCAGTGCCCCATAACCCCTTTGCCCCCACCCCACCCCACCCCACCACCACCACTGTCCGCCCACCCCAGCCTCTATCCATCAGATCAGTGGAAGCATCACAAGCTGTTGAGTTGAGTTGCTCTGTGCCTGGGTGGCACAAGGCCCCCTACTGGGCTCTGTTTAAACAAGCCTCTGGTGAAGCACCTTTCATGGTAGCTCCTCCGGCCTGTATGCCGGCTAACAGTAATTGCTTCAGGAAGAGTGATCACCATGGTTCAAGGGCTCCCTAATTCTATCAGAGGGGTGAGCAGAGGAAAAGTGGCAAGGGGAGGGTTACAGACAAATAAAGGAGTGAGGGAAAAACAGAGAGAGAGAGTGTGGGGGGGGGGGGCGGTAGAAACCCATAGGGGTACCTTATGTGATTAAAAATGTGTTGTGAAACTCTGAAGGAACGTCGCGCCTCATTAAGTGTAGAAACCATTCGTGCACTCTTCAGAGGAACTGTGTGCATGGTGCTGGGGGAGCAATTAAAGCGCTGGATTTCTTTCAATATGAAATGATTGATGTTTTTATCTCGGCGTGGGATTTATGGAGAGCACGACGCAGGAAGTACAACTTCCATTTCAGAACTGGGAGAATCCCTCCAGCTTGTCTTGTTAAGAAACTATAGGGCTGCCAAGGGACCATTTACTGCTCCTCAGTATATTTAAGCCTTTAACACAATAAATGGCAACTACAATCATTGATAGCCCTTCCGGGCTATACTCATAGCATGATAGCTCATGTTAGCAGAAATAGAGGAAAATCTGTTTAAACCGTGTTTTCCCCGGTAGGTTCTGACATCTGGCAGTGTCGGGCGTTGGTATGACACTCCCGACACCCACGAGACAACGCGGGAGGCCAGCCGGGTGGTGAGAATTTCCTCCACAGGTCTCGGAGCATGTCCGCCCCCTTTCACGGAGTGGTTAAACCTTGCTGCTGGAAACACATCCTGCCCTATCAGGTCACCCGGCGGCCCAGAGACCTCCCAGTCCGCCCGGTTTCCCATGGCTGAAAAGGGACAGAGGCAGAGAGAGAGAGGTGTCGGACCGCGACCAGAGGCGGGCGTCCCTCGCGGCTTAACCTGGACCTCTGAACTGGCCGACTACTGACATCTCTCTCTGTGTGCATGCGTGTGTGTGCGTGTGTGTGTGTGCGTGTGTGTGCGTGCGTGTGTGTGTGTGCGTGTGTGTGTGTGTGTGTGTGTGCGTGTGCGCGCAAAGACAAATCTCTCACCAGCCTCGGTCCCATAAGAGCCCACTGTAAAAAGGCCTGGTGACACGAACATCCGAATTAGGCTGGGGAGTATTACCATTTTATCACCATCGCATGCGACTCCGGACCCTCCCTGACCCCCGTGGAAGTCACATGTTAACTACAGGGAGAGAGAGACAGAAGACACGAGAGGGTTTGGAAAATCCCTTAGAAAAAAAAATCTGAAAATCTGGGAAAATCTGGATTTTGAAATGTGCCATGGCAGGAAAAGAAAGCTTGAGCAGACGGCCGTGGGCAGACGTGTCTGTGGTGGTGGTGGGGGCAGAGGGACAGAACAAGTGAACTGTGAGAGGCCTGTTAGGAGGTAGACCACCTATTTAGTACCCCCAACACCTGACTCAACCCCTTCATACTGTAGCATACACACACACACACACACGCGCACACACGCACACACACACACACACACACACACACGCACACACAAACACACACACAGAAAGCCCATGCACACACGCAAACACACACACATACCTTTTAGTTACTCACTTTCTGGGCCCTGAGTGGCCTGTGTGTATCTGTAAGCTGTATAATAAAGTTAAGTGACGTCGATTGAGGAAAACTGTACTGTCATTACGCACGCTAGCCGTAATATCACTGAACCCTGTGCTCTACCACTGGCGTTGGGGTCCACATGCTCGGCCGGGGGTGTTGTTGCGCACGGCGGTGACAGTGGTCACGTCCAGATGTGGAGCCTGTTGTCCTCTAGTCTCGCAGACTAAACCTGTGGCGAGTCGAGCGCTACAGGGCTGCTCCACACATGTTTAGGTCACTGCCTTACACACTCCATTTGCTAAAAATAAAATAAAAAAATCTGTCAATAAACTGGGAATGTTGCATGGTTGTCAGAGTGGAGGTCAGGAGCTGGGATTGGGGAGGGAGGAGAGGTGTTGGGAGGGTAAAGACCTCTGTAAAGGCCACCTCTGTTTGGGAGAGGGTCTCCCTCTACAATAGCAGTGCTGGTGTTCTAACCTGACTGTGACCCTGATAGTGGATGAGGCTGGATTGGGAACATAGCAGTCAGCGAGCATACACCTTCATTAGCCGTACCCAGGCAAGCTGACAGTCCTGCCTGGGCCCGGGACGAGATAATCTTAGATGGGCCCCCCGTTGGCAGGCTGGCAGGCCTTCAGGCAGGTCCTGTTGGAACTCCATGATGGAACAACGTGGAGGCTTCACTGGCGGGCGGGATGTCCAGTCATATGTGAAGAGTTTTGTTATGGACATCCAACCTCCATAAGGTGTTCTTGTCCTTGTTCCAAATCTATCTGAAAGAGGGCGGCACCGTGCCCATTCCATGTCTGCTCAACCCACTCCGTCTGCACGCAGGGATAGGGTTGGGGCACCCTGTTGCCAATGTAGAAATAGAGTTATTCGGACTGGAGTGCAATAGAGTCAATATAATCCAGGCAAATGGGTGTTGCACACCAATTAAATTGATATTTTTAACCTGATTAGCTTGTTTACACAGACCACCATCACACACTGAGAATTAGCGTTAAGTTTACGCCAAATGCAGAAGGGCAGGGGATTGAAAATTACATTTGTACTTTCAGTTTGTTGTTTAGACTGGTTATGGGCGTGGACCCAAAAGTGCATTTCCGTTCCGCGCACATTCAGCAATTGGCATGTTTAGTTCAGGCGCTTTGTCCATCGTAAAATACAAACTGAAACTATACACACGTAATACATTATCCGCTGCAAATCAATGTTTGGTGTAAACCCAACGTTGGGCGTGAAACCCAACACCATCACAGCTCCACTTTGAATTCTATGTTGTACATGGTGTAGCTGTATATCATGGTTTCTGCCAGTTCTGTTGTGTTCTGTTGCTGTCTTTCTGTGTTGCTGCCTTGCTGCCCATCGACTGTACAATTGCTTGCATTGGTGGGCAGGGAGTTTTCTCCAGAACAGAACCATATCACCAAACCGTATGCTTTCAGTCTGTTAAAGATATTCTTTGATGGAGTGGTCCTGACTAAACTCTCAGCACACGTGCTTCCGAAGAGACCTGATGGTTGTGAGAGCAGTGTAGCAGCAGAATCAGCAGATATCAACTTAAACATTTCCTTCCTCTTAACAATTTTGTTCCTATCGCTCACTTCCTGCACAGCCCTTAGCCTCCATACCAACTGATCCCTAGAGATATGAGTGATATCATACCCCAGAAAGGACTCAACACTCAAAGAAAGCAATTAGAAGTGGTAAAACACATAGACCTTTTTATATTGGCAAAATCTTTTGCTAAATATAAAAAACGTAGGGTCATTTGTGTCACAAAGTTGTGTTAGGCTGAAGTAAACCACAGTCCTCTTGTTTCCAATCTGCACATTGCCACTGAGTCTGAGGTAATAGCAATGGGGCAGAGGAATCACCCCTCGTGTAAATATACCTCCCCACTGGGCCGTTGTGCGGTACAATCCTTCCTTTAACCTCCTCATCCTTTCATCATTCCATCCATTGTACTGTAACCTGACTGTCTGTGCCTATTTCCTGACCATGGCTTTGGGGTTTGGGGTTCTTGGACTCTATAAATGATACAGGAGGCATTCATGTCTGCGGGCTCTGTCTGTGCCGGGAGAAAGCTTCTGTTGTACTGCCGCCCTTCAACCTCTGGTATTGCGTTCTTATTGGCTCATGTTTTCTGTGAATCATCAGGTTTTACAGGTGAAAGGCTGCCAGTGGTTTTCAGGGAGGTCTTTCAGTAAAGCAGGTGGAGGTTTCCTATGGTCTGCCTCCCGCTGGGGAGAATAGCGTAGCCTCAGTCGCACTCTGGACATTTGACGTAAGAGAAATATTTTCATAACTGATTGTGTGTGTAGGTGTGTGTCAGAGAAATCACGTGTAATGCATGAGTTTATGCATGTGTGAGTGCATGCGTGGTGTGTGTTAGCGCGTGTATCGTTTTTCCTGCGTGCGTGTACATGAGTGTGTGCGCGTGTGTGTGTGTGGGCGTATGCGTCTGCGTGAGCGAGCACCAGTGTGTCATGCTCTCCAATCAGAACGTGTGGAAGAAATGTAGCTGCTCGATAACCCCAGGCCTGCCTCCGTGCTTCTCCTGCTGGCAGGCTTGTGTTTCTCGACACAGAGATACAGGCAGCAGCACTGGAATGCACACAGCTCTGGTTTCTGACTGAAAGGCGTTTTAATGCCCTTGACACTAATCATAGAGTTCACATATTGGTCTGATTTCTGCACAGCAGCCACTAATGGGCAAAGTTAATCAATGTGTGCGTGTATAGGTAAGGTCTGGGACTCGCAACACCAAAGGTCAGAGTGTGTATGTGTGTGTGTGTGTGTGTGTGTGTGTGTGTGTGCTTGTTGTCTGGTTGGAAATTTGTGGTTTTATTTTCTCTCCCTATTTTCTATCTCTCCTATGTAACTGAATCCATTGTGAGATTGGGTGTTTTTAGATGACAGAGACAGTAGGGTTTACATGGAGCCCTTCTTGTAACAGGAAGCATTATCTGTGTGAGCAGGGTGGCCTAGTAGTTACAGGCACCGTCCCATAATAAGCTGATCTTCAGCTCCTCGACATCTTTGTGTGGAAGCTTCCTTAGCAAGATACTGAACCTGCACATGGTTGTTTGCTGCGAGCTTTTCACAACTGAACTGAATTCCTAAAACTTAAATAACAAATGGTGAAAATACCCCTGGAAAGTACACAGATCCCCACCCATACCAGGAATCTTCAGCTTATATCTCACCAGCACACAGATGGTCCAAAATCTGTTAAAACACGCTACTTTTTCTCTTTTTCCCTTATCCTTTTGTTCCTAGTAAAACCAGAGGCTATCCTGGAAACGGAGACGTTGTCTGTTGTGGCTTGGTCCTGGACACTGTGGTCTGCTGATTGAGGCCTAAACCCGCAGGAGGGTAACCAAACAATTTTGAGAATGTATGTAGACGTGGGATGGGAAATATAGTATATATACAGAATGACGGTACAGACCGGCAGGGACAAAGATTTGTATTATTCGGCTGATTCTATTTACCTTTTTCTCTAACAGCAGGTTAGGATTTCTAGTTGTAAAAGCAGGAATGTTTAATGATTGACCTTGCAAATTATTTCCTTACTTGTTCCTTTTCATACATACTGTATGGTACATACTTCTATTTCCGTGTATTATATGCCATAGTAAATAAAATATATTAATATATTAATATAATAATAATAATTTATGAGGCAGGAAACACCTTTGGAAACACCAAAATCAAATGAATATTTTGATTAGTTCTTACCTTACATACCATTCTTTTCTCTTCTCTAATTTCTCTTAAATATGGAGAATCCAAACTGAAACAGTGAGCGACAGAACAATGACAACCAAAAGTGGATATTTCTGTATTGGTTAAAGTCAACATTTGACTTATTTATAAGTGTGAAACGAATACATAATTAATGTGCTAGTGCTATGTACAAATTATTTATTTTAGTCTTAATGATTTATTGGTTGATATTGTTACAAAGTGTTACCAAAAAGGGTAATGACATAAATTCAAATAGACGTCTGACAAACATATTTGTCTAGTGATGCGGCCGGTTGCACACCTGATAGCCAAATATTTGATCCAAGAATGTAATCTGAAAGACAAATTAAAAAAATGCTAAATATGGCAGCTATGAGAGGAGACAGCAGGCTTGCTGTGTGGCCTAGCTGTGTGGAGGTAGTTTAAACAGATAGTATGTCTTTCTCATGTGACTAATGACCATGTACTACTCTGTACACACACACACACGATTACACGCCTACACACATACAAGTACACACATCTACATGTTTCAAGCTCTCTCTCTCTCTCACGCACACACACGTTGTTACCTCTACCTGCATATCCTACACATTCATAGCATTCACAAATACTTTAAACGCACATATGTTCGCAATTTGATGTACACTTACAGAATTGCACTTCAAACACACACACAAACACGTAAACACACCCATTCACACTCTGTCACACCTATCTCTCTCCCTCTCTCTCTCTCTCATACACACCTACTTGTGCATGCACACGCACACACGGCTACACACACACACACACACACACACACACACACACACACATACACACCAAGCTCTCATTAGGCTCCCCCAGGCCAGCTGTGTGCTCAGACCACTAGCTAGCGGTTGGGCTAAGGACCCCTCCACTGGAGAACCCAGAGAGCTTTGGCTGCATGGCTCGTGTGTGAGAGCATGTGTTTACGTATGAGACGGCTGACTGTATGCAACGTGACAGAGAAGATGATCAATTATAGTCAACTCCTGGTCTCAGAGCGATAAATACGAGCATGGCGACGAGCCACCAGACCCCTTTAAACCGAGACGTCAAAGCCGAGCTCTTACTGAAAGCACAGTAATCCCTGTGTGTGTGGGCATGTAAGTGTGCGTGTGTGTGTGGGTGTGTGTGTGTGTGTGTGCGTGTCTTTCTTAGGCTACGTAGTGTGTGTGTCTTAATGTAATATGTTTATTCTTTTTGTCAGGGAGACTAATGTAAGGAAAATCTATTGACACAATAACAATTTGGTTCATAAAAAAAACCAACATAACAATATCAAAAAATAGAACACAAATAGAGTACTGTGTTGTGAAAGTTACCAGTGACAAAATATAATAGTTTTCTGCAGTACCAAGATTCTGACTCACTATTAGCATTAGATTGTACTGAATTTTCTTTAACCGAAAAATGGTGTGGCTAGTGATTAGTACAACATCAGTAAAACTATACAACTGTCACTGCATTTTGTAAAAATGTGAATATTGTGAGATATTGTTGCTGTACTGTATATTCAAAGTCTTCAAAGTATGGAATTGGGGGGGCTCAAATCATATAGAGGGCACATGTGAATGATGCACTTTCTGCACGTCGACTGGTCCTAGCATCACAGTGTAGCAGTTGGCCCGCAGGTGCTGGCCCTCTGGTTGCCTGCTAATAGCATTCTTCCTTAATGGAGGAGTTCTCTGCAGGCTGCCTTTAGACCGAGGGACAGATCTTACCCGTGGGGCCTCCACGTCTGCTCTCTGGGGTCTGGGCGGTGCTCATACTCTACACACACACTAGCACACAGTAAGATCTGCTCTTCCCTGTTCGCCTCACCAGCTTTTTCATTATGTTTCTATTAGGATAATGTGCAGTACACACCAACCTAATGTGCAGTACACATAACCAAATGTGTAACCAAGTGTGTACACATTTGTAGGTGTATGTGTATGTAGTGTGTGTGTGTGTGTGCGTGTGTAGGTGTGCGTGTGTGTGTGCGTATATATACTGTGTGTGTGTGTGTGTGTGTGTGTGTGTAGGTGTGCGTGTGTGTGTGTGTGTGTATATATACAGTGTGTGTGTGTAGGTGTGCGTGTGTGTGTGTGTGTATATATACAGTGTGTGTGTGTGTGTGTATGTGTGTGTGTGGAGCGCTGAGCGGCTGGTCCGTGCGTTCGAGGGTGTTTATGCTAGCTTGTGATTAACACCGTGCAGGTGTTCTGTTGGCAGAGCGCTCCAGCCGCTGTTTAAGACACTCACACATTTTCCCTGTTGCTGGGCCCAGTCAGCCATATTTACAGAGCTGGACGCGCCAACACACTGAACTGTTGACCACCATTTATTCTGGGACTGTCTCATAAACGATGCCTCTCCACGGAAAGAGAGGGTGAGAGAGAGCGAGAGGGAGAGACACAGAAAGAGAGAGAGAGAGCGAGAGAGAGAGAGAGAGAGAGAGAGAGAGAAGGAGAGAGAGAGAGGTAGATTCCACAGTGACAGTGGGTGTAGCTTGGCTGTTGAGGATAGAGGAGAAGGAGTAAAGGAGTGGAGGGAGGGAGGAGCAGAAGAAATGGAGGTGTACAGTATGTGTGAGTGCAGATCCTGATGGTGCGTGAGGGTCTTGGTGTGTTTGCATGTGCGTGTGTGTTGGGGGGGTAATGACCTGAGGATGGATGGTGCAGACAGCATGGAGGTGGAGCTCAGACGGCGGAGAGCATTGCATTAACCCCATCTCCCCTGGTCTAGACAGGAAGACCAGTGGGCTCCACACAGCTACTGCCCTGTGAGGACAGCCTGACTCAGGTTGGCTCCACGCTGCCTGGCTACCCAGGGGACCAGCAGCCTGTTTATTCAGCACTGTGTGTATATGTGTGTCTATGTGGCTGCACAGGGCCTTAGAGGGGCTGTCAGTGTGCCCCTCAAAATGAGACTGCTCTCCAGAATACTATCTTCACCACGGGCTCTGAAGACACCTCTCTATTCATAGCTCTGTGCTGATTGGACCCAGGGACAGAGGGAAAATAAATAAATAAAAAGAAACCAAGAAGCTGTCCGGATGTGAGGAGAAACAGGGAGGGGTGAACAGCAGGCCACTGTCAAAACCCGAAACTCACAAAAAAAACATAGCACGGGAAAGAAAAACGAATACAGTGAAATTTTATGAATGCAATTTAATAAATGCTATAGATTTTAATTAATAAAATTAAAAGCTGGTCAACAAGAAAAAGAAGCGTGGGGGCTGAAGAGAAAAGCTTTAGAATGTACAGGACATTCCCTTCTATATCCTGAAACTTGTCTCATCCAGTGATATATGATGGAATGTGTAATTTTGGCAGTGTTCTGAATAGCAGTGTAATCGCAGGCTAACACTTCTCACTCCCACGGTGTGTTAGGATAGTAATGCACCTGTGCTTTTGACATATTACTGGAATATCTAACAGCTCTAAATGACGTTTCAGTTAGTATTGTACGTTATTGATCATATTTTAATTTGTGACAGTAATGCATGAGGCCATTTGAGGCTATAAATAATCCGTGAATTGAGCAGGTACTACAGAAAAACATAGATAGCTCAGCATATTTTCATATTTTCATATTTTCATCATATTTCTTTAAAAAACATTTGTTTTCAATCTTAGAAACCTAGATCAGCTTGCCAGATGTTAAATATGGGATCCACAATACATTTAGTAATGTGCTGGGGCTTGAAAATAAGAAGAAACGACAATTTCTTTCCAGTAACCAGCACACAAAAATAACACACATAATCAGTTCACAAAAACAGCATACAGTAAACAATGAAAAAACATCAGAACAGCATTTGTTTACCTGTTTTCCAGAGAAGGCTAGAGTTTCTTTATCATGAACCCACCTGTAATATATGAAACAAGTGTATATATAAAATATGTATTTAAATTATAATTAATCGTTTATGATTGACATCTGAAAAATGTTGTGTAGTGTTCTATAAACAACAACACAGGAATAGCATCTGTGAGCATTTCTGCCAGATACCAGGGACTCAGGGCACGTCTGTCCACACAACATTCTCAAAGTGAACGTAGAAGAACAGGGCTGAACAAGCCAAAGTGGTCGAGGCTTCCCCCTTGTAAAATAAATATGATGTCAAACAGATGTGGGTTATTAGTGCTGTGTGTTTTAATTGCCAGGCAGGAAGATTGGATATGATTTTAGAGGGAGATATTCTAACGAAGAGTTATCCGTTGTAGACTCAACTCTACAGTAAAAACATAATCTGATAGCATCTTATCTTATATTAACCTTTCATTCTCGATTCAGACACATCAACACCGGATAATTATGTTTTACACCAGACCGCTTTCTCTTTCATGAGACTCTTTATATATTATTTTAAACAAAACATTAGAAAATGAAAAATTACAATTACTGTAAATTACATTTACAGCTTTTACTAGACAATTTATCCAGAGCGACTTACAATAAGTACCTTTGTCAATAGCTCAATAGGTCATACACCAGTCAACACATTCTGTTAGAATAATGAACTCTGCAGTCATCGGGGCTAAGTTCCTATGCATCATACCATTACATATCATCATGACCACTTCATCACTTTTTTTCTTTTTGTCTTTTGAACTATATTTAGATATTTTCCCTCACATGTGAAGAAAGACCTCGGGGGTCCATGCCCTGACATCCCCCTATTCCCCTCCACTGGACCGAAAGCAGCCAATAGCACAACCTGTTTCCAGAACTCCCATAACCCCCTGCTCTGACAGCGAGAGGCACGTGCACTTTTGATTAAACTACCACAGTCGTGTGTTTACTTCTAGCTAAGTGGAGGTCACAGGCATTTTTTTCTTTCATTTTTTTCTCCCCCCCAATAAATCTGCTTTCCGGCCGGGGGAGAAGAGGGCTTAGGGCAGAGGGAGAGAGAGACCCCCGCACTTGGTGGTCTTCTGTAGCCAGCGCTTGCGAGAGCAGGAGCTAAAAAAATAAACTCTCCCTTCTGGCACTGAGGGTGGGCAATGCCACTCTGCGACATGGGGACTGCATGCTCTGGTGAGTGTTACAGAACTGTCACTCCTCACCCCCCCACCCCGCCGACGTCTCTCAGGAGTGGGACGGCCCAAAGGACAGGGGGAGGGGTCACAGCCAGGGGCCTTCCCTAGATTATGCACACACACACACACACACACACACACACACACACACACACATGACTGACACAAATTACTGACAGTATAATTATTAAATGCCAGTATTGATTTTGGACATGAGAAGAGACGTTTAACTGTAAAGCATCTAAAGGCCAGGTACAGTCCCAATGTGAGGGCCACACCCCGCCCACTGACGTGAGCACACACGCACGCACACACATTACACAAAGACAACCAGGCCTAGACACATGCACACACTCACATACACACACGTACACAAAAAACATGCAAACACACGCGCATGCAAAAGCAAACAATACAGTACAGTACACATGTTGGACACACATGCAGAACTGTGCTCACACACGCGCACACTGTGCTGCAACAGAGCAGGCCACCATGTCTCACGTCACTGTTGTCAGATTGAACAAGACACAGAACTAATGTAAACCAGCTCTGTGCTGCACCTCGACACACACACACACACACACACACACACACACACACACACACACACACAAATGTTAACACATGGAGTCAAACCCACGCACAGAGGTACGCGGTACACTCACTCAAAAGGATTCTTATCCTTCACAAATACACAAACAAATCTATGTGTGCGTGAGCGTGTGTGTGTGTGTGTAAGAGAAAATTAAACAGAGAGAGAGAGAGAGAGAGAGAGAGAGAGAGAGAGAGAGAGCAGCTGCTTACTGTTTAGCTGGAGCAGCTCTTAGTGGACTTGGCGTGGCCTGACAAAATCCATTTTGTGATGGAGCTGTGATTACAATGATAGGCCTGGAATTATGATGTTGGCCCTCACAGCCCCGGTACGTCCACAGCTGTAGACGGCACCATCTCTCTCATACACACTCTCTCTCGCTCTCTCTCTCTCTCTCTCTCTCTCTCTCTCTCTCTCTCGGACTCTCTCTCTCGCTCTCTCTCTCTCGC
>JAOEHI010001341.1:0-12745 GCA_025447815.1 Percopsis transmontana
GTTTTTTTGTGGGTGGGGGGGGTAAAAATTCCCCCCCCACATTGTTTGAATGTTTATATTTATTATTTTTTTTTACAAACCCCCCCCCCCCCCCCCCCCCCCAAACTGAAAAAGTACTCTACATTTAGCGAAGGAAACAGATGGAGCATCCAAACAGAGGTCTAGTGGGGGAGATGGGTGTATCAGATGCTGGTAGGGGACGTGTTTAGGCAGAGGCTGGCATCGAGTCAGGGTGTCTGTTTAACACCCGCAGAGCCGCTGCCAAGACTTAATGTGATCACTGACGGAACAGGGTGCCGGGACCACAATCAGCTCTGGCCAGTTGCAGCTAGATCAGAGACCATTATGCCTGTCCTTCATGCCGAGGCCAGACGTTGAGCGTTGGCCAGTACACTGGATCCGTGACAGGCCTGGGAGAGGGCTGCGCTGGAAGTCGACTTTATTTATATAGTGCATTAAAAAACAGTTTGTTCCAAAGTGAACTAAACTTAAAGGTAGAAGATTAATAGTCAAATCAAACCAGGGATTATTATCTGAAGGAAAAGGCAAGTTGAAATAAGGTTTAAAACTTTTGACAAGTTCAGTTGATCCTGTTCTTTAAAGAAGAAATCTTGAGACTGGTATATCAGAGTCCCCATTGTCTAGAAGTCTTGACCAGGCAGTGTTTTAGACAGAAGCTTTGAGATATACCTAGGAGCAATACCTTGGAGAGCTTTAAAGACAAACTGAAAGACTTTTGAAATCAATTCTTTAACACACAGGGAACCAGTGTTGAGAACAGGAGTGTTAGTGTTCTGGGCAAGATGGATGCAGGCGATAGGAGACTGACTCATACAGTGAATTATTGAGCAATAACCAATATGGGAAGGAATCAACACATGGGTGATGGTAGAGTACAGCCAAAGGGGCAAATAATAATCCTGTCATCTGAGAGAATGTGTTGCAATCCAACATCCAAATCTGTCAATAACCAATCCAGTATTGTACTGTAAGTGCAAGACTGAATCCCTGCCCAGGTGGCCCATAAGGATGTATGTTGATAGGTCAAACAGTTATAAATAGTGCCCAAAATTTTCCAAAAGGGTATGACCTTCAAAGTACAGTAGTACAATGTGTCCCACATTGTAATGTAATTTAGTGTGACCTGAAACTGAACTGAACTTGGTCAAAGCAGCAGTATATACCTAGTATGTCTCTTGTTTGACCAACAGCAGATGCCTGAGCACACAGATCAGGGAGAGGAGTATGTTAAGTTATGGAGACATTAAATATCTTTTTTTCTCTGCATTTGCTTCTTTAGCGTCTGCTGTATGCGAGTAGTGTGCACAATAAAACTATTTATTAAAACAAACAAAAAAGGCGTTTATAATAATATTTAATAAGAAAACTATATATTTATTATGTAAACTATATTGTGCACTTTAACCACAATCTGTAATTTACTGAAAAGCTGGGAGTGTATAGCATCTTTTTGAGCACCATTACGGTTTGTTAAAGGGAGGCAGTAAGACACTCCAATAAATCAATGGTATTGTCTATGTATTGGACCACTCACAGTCCGGACAAGGTTAAAAGCTTTGAGGCATGTACCCTAGACCATCATGTTTATTATACATCTGGGAGCGGTTCCAAAATGCAATGGCAACGAGTTGCCAATGAAGTCTACTTTTTTCCTTGGGGTATGAGAATTGTGTAACCCGAGAAAGCAGTCAGAGCCCTGGCCAAGTGTAGGTATAGGGCCAGAGATTATGGGAGCTCATTGGGTGGAGATCCAAGGTGGGGGGTATTTTTAGCTCGATGCCCACAATTCAAGCTCCTGGGAAGCAATAGCTGCAGATCAAGGGACTGTTGGTGGGATGTTGTGTAAATTAGCTCCAACATCATTTGTCCCCGTTAACACCGTTAACGCTGTTCTTTAGCAGTGCGGCGTCTGTTGCTCTCGCTAGAGATTAAACTGTATTTTTGTACAAGAGAGTAATTTCCTTCACTAAGTACACACAGAACGGATAATAACATTAATTAGCATGCTACAGGGTACATCCAAGGATGTACGGTATTTTTATGAATTCCATATATTCAGGTGACACATCATTACTATCTAGGAAATATTTCTTCAAATAGATACTACATGAAAGGCTCACTACTTTATGTATTTTCATGATTTCTCAAGTGCGTCTTTGCCAAAGAGGAACGGAAAATTTCTTTTTTTTGTTGTTGTCTGCGAGAGCAGAGGGGCGGCGGGGAACACACAGACAGGGTTGGGTCACCTTGAAAGGCTGAGAGCTGTGCGAACCGCCTCCACTGACTGTACAGTAGTGCTCCAATACGCAACTCTGCCACCAGCGCCCACCACTTCCACCTCTGTGAGCGACCTGTGGCTGGCGTGTCATCCTCGCACCGCAAGGCTAATTGAACCAAATGGCAGTATTCTGAGGGAATAGAAAAAGATCACAGTCTGGCTGCAGCTCAGCCTCGAGCCTGGCTCCACCATTAGATCTAATTTAGCTTTTACCTGGAAGGATTCTCCGGGATTTGATGTATTAAGGCATTTATAGTTGGCCTGTGGTGATGTCACATCGATCGCAGTGTTCTTCTCCGAAGGGTTATAATACAATCCATTTCCTTGGCCAGTTTTCTCCTGGTACAGCTCTGCGTAACAAGGCAAAGGAAGCCACTATATAGAATTTTTTCCCCAGGTGTTTTTCTTCTCTCTGCCACCCTCAGTAACTCCGCTCCCTCCCCTGTGTATTGTAGCTGGCTGTACATTCGATGAGGACTCGGACCCGAGCCTGTGCGAGTACCGCCAGGGTCAGGAGGACGACTTTGACTGGCAGCTGATCAGAACATACAACTGGCCACACTCTACGCCTGACCTTCTGCGAGGTACGAATCAGAAAACCCAGACTACACATGTACGATGTTTTGAATCGTGAAGGCGTCATGACTGCAAGCAGCTAATCAAAAAGCAGCAGGGTGTCTAAAACTCGACCCATTTATTTTACACCCCCAGCTAGGATGATCCATAATTAAGTACTCAGTTCATGTCAACCCAAAAACCAAAACATTTCAAACAATGAAAGTACTGTAGAGTAAAATGTAGAATTTTCAATCTTGATATTTCTATCAATCAGCATAGCATAAAATGAGCAAAACAAAGATAATGAACTAGGGTGTGGAGCATTGTTTATTACAAGGTTAAATATTCATTCTTATAATCTTTATTCCTGAGTCTTGCGACATCATTCTTAATTGAAGAGAAGCACGAAAGCATTCAGAAGCAAAGAGAGACAAGAAGCATTCTAGAATTGGATATTTTGCATTTGCTAATGTTGGCCAGGCCCCCAGCAACACTTAACATCTCATGGTTCCTGAGGGAGGGTGAAATAAAAGCCTGTGGAACTGTCGGTTTGGTTGACCCGCGGTCTTTTTCAGTGCTCCACATACTTTGGAAGTCAAATTCACTTGTATTATTTAAATATTATAGCTAAAAGCATATTTTACAGGCTTAAAGTCCTATTGATGGTGGGGGGCTGCCGTGATATCTACTGTACTTACTGAGTTTTCTCGAGCTAGGCAGCGTTTAGCCCTTTTCAGACAGCCATCTGATAAGTGGGATATTTTGGTTTGAGTGCTTTCACATAGCCTTGATGTTTCCAGGAATTAGTTATAATCTAGGGGTTCTATTAAATTTTATAATAAACAAAGCTCATTTAAGTGGGCCTACTCGTGTCTTGGAATGAATTTGTGCACGAGGCGAGCTGTCATCACACCTTCACAGTCATCTCAAATTCCCCAACAGAACTTCAGGGGAGAGCCAATTGCCTAAAGCAGGATAGTCTAGTTGTCTGGGCATTGGACTCCCAGCCGCAAGGTCGTGGGTTCATATCCCAGAGGTGGCCTACCTGTAAGCATCCTTGAGCAAGATGCCTAACTCCTACCTACTCCATGTAATAGCACCATGTAAGTCGCTATGGATAAAAGCGTCTGCTAAATGATTCAATTGTAAATTGTAATTGTAAATTGTAAAGCCTGTGTTTTTCCAAAATACCACCACATTTAAAGACATCAAATGTCAATGACTTGCAATTAAACTGACTGAGAACAGGATGTAATCTTCCCTCTCTGCGTACAACAGAAATGTGTGCTTACAGTACTTCCATTCGCCAATAAAGCCAATGCATAAAAAGGCCTATCTAATATACAGTATGTCTGTGCAATACAGCACTGAGCAACCGTAGGATATCTACCGCTTAAAGAAGCTTAAAGAACAGGCACAAACCTGCTGTAGCTGTAATTAAGTACAAGTGCTTACCAATTATTAGAGTGTTGGTTATTTGGGAATAAATATTGTAGGCATAGATCTAATTATCCAACAGCAAAGTTATAGTTTAGAAGCCTCTAACAGCCAATGGTATTAAGGCATGAAAAACATTTACTTTGCAATGGTGCATGTTGTGGTGGAGTTGGAGCACATTTCTATAAAGATATAGGCATCATATTTCACGCACACAAAAACCTCAAGAATTAGGGACAAGTGGACATTGGACTGTTTCGCCATCTATACTCGGGAGTTCCAGAACTACCTGGAAAAACAAAACTATTTTATACTACTGTTTGGTACAATTTAAATAATTATTGTTACCGTATTTTAAAGGTCTAGTCCACATATCTGATGGTCTGAACTCCTGGTCTAGCATATGTCGACAATGACAAATTATTTTGTCTGCATAGGATTCATGCATATTCCACATGGTACCATGAATGTTAATTTGTTTCAAGTCCCCTAGTCACATTTCTGGATGTTTTTACAGCAATGTTGTTTGGTGGTTTCAAATTCAATTTTCCGGCGGTAGCCTATGGTACATTTTATGTTTGTGGGTCGTGAGGAGGAAAATTGCAGTAGGTGTACTGGTAGTATTAAGTAGTATTAAGACCACACGTCATTCCCAGGATGTGCTCTGAATATCCTGGCATATACCGTGTGTATAGTGTGTAAGTTGCTTTACATACTTTTTATATAGTTAATAAAAGTGCTCCATGCATGTGGAGTCCGAACATTTATTAATTTTCAGACTAACTAACTTTTACTGTAATTTAATTTAGAATAAACCTTATGCCTGTGGGTCGCCAGATTTATCAACGAGTTTGCGTCGAACGGTCCAATTACCTCACGCTCATTACCCATCATGCTACATGTCATATGTTGTTATATTAGTTTCAGGGGTCCCCCTTAAATCTGTGCCGACATTTTAAGTGCTCATTAATAAAAGGCTGCTCGCTATTCTTGTAAATTAAGGTGTGAGCTACACATTTTCGAGAAGTGCTGACGCCGCATGTAATAAATGTGTGCTCGCGCGGGTAAGTGGCGGCGATACGCGGAAAGAGTCTCTGCGGGCCTACAGACAGCCCACGTCTGCATAAATATTTTGCATCAAGCACTTGTTCTGCCACCGCAGGCGCACTCCTACGGAGGCCGGCTGGGTGTGTTAGCAAACTCCCAGGGATTGGTGGGAGTGTGCCGTTGGTCACTGCGATAGGTCACTGCTCATTGCAGTTCTCCGTAGTGGCCAGCAGTGCAACACAGAGGGGTGGGGGGCAACACAGAGGGGTGGTGTTCCTCTTACTTCCTAAACTGATGGGAGATTAATATTACATTTAAAGCCCTGTGTGATCTCTTCCTCCCAGAAGTCACATGTTCCACTTCTGAAAGTAGTGTTTCCCCGGGCATGTTTGTGAAAGGACTGGAGTAAAATCTATTACCAAATGGTACATCATTTCAAATGGGAAAATATCTAACTTTGAAATTGACGAATTAGTTAGTCCTATCATTTTCAGTCTTTAACAGATATGTTATTACTTGTACTAAAACTTTTTATTCAAGAAAATCTTAGAAAAATAGAACAACCGCAACTGGAAAAAACATTAGTCCTACATGCAAAGATATCAATATAACTAGATACTAAATATCAGTACCAATGTTTAGTATATAGAACTTTCCAAGATTTTCTACTTAGCTGCTAAGGACACTGCGATTGAGACAACAGTGGAGTTTATTGGGCGCCAACAGCTCAATAGTATTGATTTGCACCCACAGACCGGTGGAATCTCAATGACATGAAACACTGCAGCTAAAAAGGAAGATGTCAGGCTCTTTACTTTCTAGTTATGTTATGGCACTGCATGCCTACCCAGCCTCTCTGCTTCCTTGACAGTATGTTAATGTAGGCAATGACAAGGCCAGTATTTGTTTAATGTCCAAATATATCAGTAATAAGACATGCATTCTTCAGAAATTGAGGGGTGTTCCCTCTTCTGAAATAAAGAGGGAACATAAAGGGAATCTAAAAAAAATCCTACCTAGATTACCTATTCTTATCATGATTGGTCCAACATGCAAGTAGGGCCTAGCTGTGATCGGGATATGATTTAAACCCTGAGGTGTTAGGCTAGTGTGAACAGCATTATACTGTAGTTCACATAGGACAGCTTTGGTTCATGAAATGTCACCTATGCGATTTAAATGCATCGGTAGCGCACCTTAATGTAAACATGATGCTTATTTTCTCCTCTGAACTTCAAACGGGCTCGGGGCTTCTCACTTCCACCCTCCCCACACTCGCTTTAGAAGCTGGACTCCTGAACAGCGCTGGCTTTGATGATTTGTCCCCCACAGTAGAAAAACTAACTAGCACTGGCAGAATGACTCTTTGCATTTAAATGGCACATTAGAGAGCAGTTTTTCCCGATCCCAGCATTGCTTCTTGAGTTGTTTGCACTGGTGTTTCGGGGGAAATGGTGCCTCTTCTGCAGAGATGCTTAAACAACTACCGTCTTATATTTCTTTCTCTGACTATTTTTAATATTTTCTTCGTTTGCTGGAATTCCTGCATATTAATAATGTAATAAATCAAATTAGACTGTATTGTTATGGCTTCGGTGTTTGGGGTTGGAGTTATTTAGGGGGTTTTATTTAATGAACTTCATTAAAGGTATTTTATTTAGTTATGTACACAACACAACACATTTGCTTGCGATGTTACATCAAGCAGTTTGACCAACAACAGTGGTAGAGCCACATTGGGAAATGTGGGCAGTACATCATGGAAGGTACAGTATGGTAATGGCACAACTGCCCACCTGTAATTAACAGCATTTTAATGACCAGCCTGTGAATGGGCGAGTGGTGTGAAGCTGTGTCATTAGAGAGAATGGAACAGTGTCAGCCGTGTTTGGGGTGCGGCAGGCAGCGGGGATGACAGCTTTCTCCCGTCTGGATAACCCCGTCGAGACGAACGCTGACTACTGCCATTTTGTTTACACCCTTTTGTGATTGACGCGCTCCGAGACTGAGGGCGGGACACTTTTATTTAATTTTTTTCTGGGATGTTGTCATAGCAACAGGCTATTTTTATTTATTTTATTTTTTTGTGTGTGAAAAGCACACATTTTGCCTGCTCTCCCCAACAGGTTCTCACTCCCACGTTCGTTGTTGATCTGCTGATGTCATGCGCCGACAAGGGGGTCAATCAGGGTGCCCTCACTAAGCTCCCTTCAGTTTATCAAAGGTATTAGAGGTAATTTGCATTACGTGCTTGCTTTTGCCACTGCCCTTCAGCATTTACTTGAGCCTTTAATACCTGCAATTAATGGCAGGCTAGCAACGTAGCTAGTCAAGGCACACACTATGCTGTGGCAACAAACAGACACACACACACCCTCTCTTCGTTGCTTCTATTCCTGGTTATCTTTCTTCTCGGTCCTTCAGCTTTTTCTTCTCATCCTTTACCTTGCATTCCTTTCTCCTCTTCCGCTTAGTGCACTGCTCTCTTCTCTTTCCTCCCTGCCCCATCCACCCCCCAGGTGCTGGCTGACTATTTTTAGGGAATGGGCTATTACCATACCCCCCACCAAGAGTGTCTCCTTGTCAGGGAAACTGATATATTATATGTTATAGGTTCCACTGCTCGGAGAAGTCATTTGCATCAAATAGGGCTGATAACTGATGTAATAATGAAAGCCTGGAGCCTTGCTCGTGAAGGATAACAGTTGTGAGACTAATGACCATTTAAATAATGCACAATAAGCAATATTTTCCCGACAGATCAAAACCTCCTGAGCGCTGCATTGAGCTGAGAATGTCTTTGAGATATGCAGAGCCCCAATTCCAGCAGCCCAAGCCTTCAAGAACTTAAAAATAATTGTTTTATCTGATTTATTCTTACGTTGCAGTGCCTAAACCCAGCCGACGTTCGCAAGGTCAGCATGTCTGACCCCAGTTTTCTGAAAGCCTCGATATAAAATTGAAAGATTACTAGCGAACTTCATCGCTAGCTGTTGTGAGTCTGGCATACCGTAAACACCCTGTTTTTCGGAAGCCAAATGAAAGTTGCACTCAGGCCATTATCTGAAAGCCCTCCTCCGAAGCTTGTGTAAAGAGACAACTGGCTAGACAGACTAGCGGTAGCTGAGAGAACTGGCGCATCCTTTGTAGTAAATGCCCATGCAGGCCTACCTTCCATGTTGTTGCCTGAATTTTTCATACTGCAAAATGTGTTCATATGGAACAATGTGGACATAAATGACTGGAGATAAAATACAACAAAGAAACAAAGAAAAACATGACCTGATACACAATATGCATTCATTGTTACATCTTAACCCATTCATTGTTACATCTTAACCCATTCATTGTTACATCTTAACCCATTCATTGTTACATCTTAACCCAGCGGATGAACGATATAATATTTAGTTGTTGTTAAATAATAAAACATTTGCTGTGTTAAAGAGATTTTCTTATCACATTATGTGTTACCGCTGTTTAGTCCTTACAGGTAAACGGAGCACAATGTAATAAGAAGCAGAAGTGCATCTCAAGACAGGTAGGGTGGAGGCCACACACACACTATTTCCGCCCACAGGACCCACAGGTTTTTAATTTCCGAAGTCATTTTTTGCCGGCACGGCCCTGCTGTCTCGGCGGAGAGCAGGGACTTTGAACTCCTGCCCGCGCGTTTGTGTGTTTCCTCCGCCGCCTCTCCTTTGAGTCTGTGTGCATATCGGTTGCCCCTTTTGGAGCTCTGCCTCACTTAATTCCAGTCCCCCCCCTCCAAGCCCAGGCCCCCTGGGCTCCGTTGCCTGCAGGTTGCTGTTGATGCCTGTGTTGTGGTGGCGGCTGTCATTTCCCTCGTCCTGGTGACAGATAAAACCGTGGACGTGTTTGTGAATGCTGGTTGACATAGAGGGGAGGACGAGGGGTGTGTGTGGGGGGGTTTATCGGACACAAAACAGCCAGCCACAAAACAGCCACCGTCTCCCTCTGTCGGGCCCCCCCGTGTCGGTAATTGGCTGCTTCTTCTTCTCCTGCTGCTGGCTGACGAGAGCTTGTCACAATCTCTTTCTCTTGTTCTCGCTCAAGCTCTCTTTCTGTTGCTTCTGTTTCTTCTCCCTCGCTCCCTCACACTCCCACACACTCCCTCGCTCGCTCGCTCTCCCTTCCTCGCTTTCATTCCCCATCCGCAGCAAAATTGAAAGTTGGGAAGGATTAGGAATTTGAAATAGAGCGGCTAAACAGTGCTCAGTCTGTCTGAGGGCCCTGAGAGACACAGTAGATAAGCAGTGGAGGCTGGCGGTGGATGATGATGTCAAAGGCAGTGCTTTCAGCGTCGGGCGCTGGTGTCCGAGCGGGGGAAATGTCAGAGCTTTGTGTGGGCATCTTTTGGAGGGAACACCGGAGAGTTTGCTGTGCTAACATAGCGACCATTTTCCAAGTTTCTACTGCTGTTTGCGCGTCGTAATTCAAGAACGTATTAATACTTATAACGTTAGTATTTTACATCATGCTTTTTTTATTAGCTGTTAAAAAGCCTTGATTTAGATCAGAAACTTTCTGCAAAAGCTACGGTCTGGTGCTTCCTCTGTCTCGCTCTTCACATTTAGTTAACTGCTTGTCTTTGAAATGGACCCAGAGGCTGTTAGACAGGCTGCTCACCGGTGAGCTCCTGGCTGGGCCCAGCGGTTCTTCCACTGCACCTCAGTAGTGCAGAGGTTGTCTGAGCACCTCTCCCAGCAGATCTTAATACTGAGATGAACTGACACGTACCAGGGGGTGAATCTGCACTTGGCAGGGCTAATCCAGACTCAAGGATGTGCTGTATCTGCTCCTGTCCGAACCTCAGGCTGCAACTCCCACAGCGAAGGAACGCAGGACTCTGATTGGCCGCCCACGCTATTGCCTCATGTTTGGGCCTGAGCTGAGGGCTTAGCTGTATCATCGCTCCTCGTCGCACTACTTCAGAATAAAGGAACAGAGAGAAGGTCATAATCCCCAAGAAGGGCCCTCAGTGTGGAGTTTTGGCTCGCTAGCTCCCCCTTTGGCCCACAAGGCGAACAACAGGGATAGCAATCAGAGCAACGAGCTATCCTTGCACCCAGCAATCGTCATTTTAATCTCATGCACAGAAGCCCCTGATTGGACTGTCACAGCTCATTATCTGCGTGCAGAAAATCATCCAAAAATCTCTAAACTCGTGAGACAGAGTTCACAAAACCAATCAAGATTGTACTTTCACTTTGCAACAATAGCTTGGATGACTCCGGTGCTGGGCTGATTTATTTCTACAGTTTAATTGGCTGTGGAGAAATCCTCCTTGATTAGGAGCTCTGCTGGTAGTGGCGGGCTTCTCCAACTTGCTCCCGGAGATCCCTTTGAGTTTGATGCGTACCGGCCGCCCATTAGAATCAGTGTGCAGCCTTCTGCTACGATGGGAGAGGCGATAAGCAGGCTTTATTTCCCCAAACAGGCGGATAATTAATTGGACAAGCGGGGCCGGTGTAATCCTTTTTTCCACGGCCCTTAACCGCCCTCGTCCTGGGATAGCGGAGCCAGGCACTTCAAAGTACGACCGACAAGACCTGACAAAGACTGAGGAAAAGTGGTCTTTCTTATAGTGCTAACAACGCCCCCAGCCACACTCTGTTCCTTCCCATCTCTCTCCCCTTCTTTCTCTTCACGTCTAGGTCTGGCTGGATCTCTTCTCTGTTCTCTTGTGCATCAGGAAAAGACAAAAAGTGATAGCGAAAAAGGGAGCGATAGAGTAAGGGGGAAAAAGTCCAGAATTAGAATTAGTTCTTTTTGCAAGTCCTTTTTTTCAAGGAGTCTGGATTCCACATGAGCCATATCTTGAACAGAATGAACTCAATGAACTAGTTTGAAAAAAAAAGTTCTGAAGCTGTGCATCTTTTTGCATTTGAACGGGACCCAGAAAAGAGGAGGGTGAGCTGGGGCCCCCGAAGCGTAGGGTTGCGCGTGGGTGGGACGAGGCTCTCGCATCACAAGGTAATGTGTGAGCCCACTGCCTGCAGGTCCATTTCCACAGCTGTGATATTGTTTGTCGCACCTGCTGGCAACAATCATAAATTAAAGTGGGAGGGTTTCTCATGCCATTGTTTCCACAAAACAAAGTCTGTCAAATAAATGAACACAAGTCTAGTGCTGTTCGCTATCGTCCTTCTGACGCACCTTACAATCCCCCAGGGGGTTGCTTAGTGCTTCTGGGGGGGTCCTGAGAGACGTCGAATAATTATTTTTTTTGTCTACATTTGATTAACGAGTTGTTTTTTGTTGTATATTTCTGCCCTATGCTTGAGACCACGGTCGTGGAGAGCGACCCAGTGGCGCATTATAACTTGAACTCTCGCTCCCCGGAGAACTAAAGCAAACATGTTTTGGCTTTCTGTCAGCTCCATCACGGCAGGGTTTTTCCATCTACGCGTCAGAGTCAGGCATTGCCAGCGTTTTCGCGGAGAAGGCTGGTGATAAATAGTCTCTATCCGGCCTCCCCGCTGTACACACCATCATTGTTACAAATGCACTTTGTGTGCCACACTCCCTGAATGTGAAATACGTACGAGCACCGAATGCAAGTATAATGGGAGCCATAAAGCAAGGTTGTGGCTCTGCAAGCGTCAAAAATGGTGGGGGAAAAAGTAAACAAAAAAACCCCAACTGAATTAGATTTGAGATATATTTTTGAGCAGTGACGCGCAAGTGCACTTTTATGCTAGGTGATTTTTGGCAGCACGGTTGGATGTTCTTCCAGAAGGAGATACATGTAACTTGAAGCTTTCCCACTCAGGTATCTGGTTCTCTGCCAGTGCCGAAGACAGCATACAAAGAAATAGGGCTCATACTTTGACATATTGTTATATATAGAAATGCAGAAAATGCAGTATGGTGCCATCAGTTAAAACCAAATACTCTAATAGTATTGGTAGTGCCGTTATGCTACACTGCCCTGGAAGAAGGGCACACACACACACTCACACACACACCGAATGGGGACGCGTTACAAACCTCACTCAGCTCATCAGAAGACCCCCTCAAGTGTGTGAGTTTTTTTCCCCCGACACACTTGTGGAGAGCCCCTGCGGTCGATGTGTTCTTGTGTGTGTGTGTGTGTGTGTCTCTCTCTCTCTAGCCCCCCACTCTACCAGCTCTCCAGCGTTTGTAGTTCCTCGAAAATAGTGTCGGGTGTCAAGGAAGGCTCAAGTGGGCGCTGGGAGAGTGTGTCTCTCCAGCAAGATCTCATTATTTTTAAGGTGCCCCTGTTGACAGTAACACTTAGCGCCTTAGAGCAACAAAACGCAGAACAGTGGAGCTGGAGTCTATAACGGGGGGGGGGGGGGGGGGGGGGGGGGGGGGGGGGGGGGGGGGGGGGGGGGGGGGGGGGGGGGGGGGGGGGGG
>JAOEHI010001342.1:0-12745 GCA_025447815.1 Percopsis transmontana
TCACTGAATTTATTCGATCACAAACTGCGAGTCTGACACTGCAACGCTGCTTTCTCCATGTGGCAAGACAAAGGAAACTGGAAATAAGGGGTTAGAAGAAAATCTAAAAACGAAGTTCTGCCACTACAATAATAATAATGTAACGCTGTGTGTGTGGAGCAGGAGTAAGCGCGAGCCAAGTGAACAGCCCAAACAGGCGTGGAAGCAGTAAGAGGTGATTAACGCTTAAAGCGTACTTTAATAGTGTACAGCGGTTCTTAAACACAGACTGTCACTAAAAACAAAACACGGGGTACTCACCAACAGCGCCTCTGGATTAAACGGCAACAGAAAACAATGACCTAGTGCTGTCGGTAAAACCTATGTAAGGCCCGTAAAGAGGCAATGAGATGCAGGGACGGGAGGTACCGGGCGTGCATAGGGTCTGGGCACGCCAATCGTGACATAATAATAATATTAACAACAACCATCATACATTTTATCAGCATGGAGAGGTATTCCATTCTTCATGCTTACAGGTACAGTAGGTCCATGCCGAGGACCGAACCCAAGACTATCCCAGAACACAAATATACTACTTATTTTGTAGAGAAGAGGCTAATTCCTTTCTCGTTAGTGACACTGCATTCTTACCTTGTTGATAACTAAAGAAAACAACTACACCAACAAATAACTGAATACCTGCAAGGAAGTCATTTGTAGTAATTTGGGAATTCCTACAACACAATGATTGGAGTCTTCAGTCAAGAGTCCCTTTTGGCTTGTAAATCCTTGACCTAAGAAAGAACATTCTACCCAGGGCATGTAAGTCCACTGATACTGTACCCAAGTCAACCATGGCTGCAACAAAGCAATTAAGTGGCACTGCAGAGCTACAGCCCCATTGACAGTCTGTCAGCCGGCATTTTTATACTGTCTACCTTCCCCACTATACCCTAAACACCACGCAGGCTCCCACAGCAATACAATGATGGCACAACAAGTGTCGGCGCCTACTTTAATGACGTGCTCAGCGAATGCCGATGAACAATGAAGAAAGCAACCGGCATCCCCACAGGAAGCTCAATTATAATGCCCGATATTGGCTGTGAGCTTAATGGCATTCTTTGATGACAACGCACACATTTCAAAGGGCACTGATTCATCGCTCTATAGTAACGCCACGTGCCGTCGTCGTATGTTGTCACTTATTATTATTATAAGCAACTCTAAATCTGTGACAACTGTACTGTACAGAACAACACAGTTGGTATTAAGTTCTACTACTCCAGTATGACAAGGGGATTTGTCATGTCAACACTTAAATAATAAAAATATAAATATTATAATAATAAAAATAAGTAATGATTAATGATCGAGATGTCCACAAATTCATGACTGGAGTTGTTTTTATATAAAGAAACTTCTTTTTCTTCACCATGGCAACAACAGTGCTGAGAACCTTGAGGCCATCTGATTCGGCTCAACAGTGCCAGCATAGTGGGCAGTCAGTCATTGCCTGGGTATAAATAACTGTCATTACAACATCAGCAACCTATCTCTGCCCACTCATGTTTGTCCATTCAAACCTGTGGGAATGTGGGGTCAGAAATGTAAAAGCTGTCAACGTCATTTAAATTATCGACGAGGCACCGAACACAAATGCAGTCACTACATAAAAGTTGCTATCCACATTTTCAAAGAGTTTTTTTTAACTTTTTTTTCTTTGTTGTCTTATTTCCACCCCTTTGTCTCAATTTCCAACTACAAAAATGGCTACTACTACCCGCAGATCCAGGTCTCATTGGTCAATAGCATTCAAGTGCATCACTTTCGGTCTCCCGGGTGAGCACTCCTTTCTGTGATTACTCTAGCGGCCTGCAGACAGTGTCTCTAAAAGGTAAAAAGTATCAGTCTGTGTCGTGATACCTCACGCCACAAATTATTCGGATTTTTAACAAACAAATTGCAGATTAATTATGGAAAGCATCTTAGAAATATCAATATTAGAATAAGATATTGTCACCAGACATTCTTTTTCACTTGACCCATAATGTAGGTTTTTGCAGGAGAATCTCGCTGTTCAATCCCTCAGCAGTTCCTCCTCTCTCTCAAGGATTCCTTAACGGGTCACTAAAGGTCAAGTGAACCAAGTCACCTGAATCAAAGTAGTGACATTTACCGCTTGTCTGATGCCTGCTGCCTTTGATGGCCAGAAAAGGTTTTACAGCAACAACAAAGCAAAAGTGCCCCCCCAGGCCCCTATGGGGGAGAATCCAGAGCCTTCACCTAAATTTTAGTCAGAGAAATGTCTTGTTGGAGAACTTGTGCTACTATGTAAAGCAGGGCCTTCTCTAATGTATGAATAAAAATAAATGTGGACAGAGTGAGTGAGTGAGTATATACCATGGAAAAAGTAGGAGACCACTGCCCATTTAAAAAATATATAATATCTATGTACAATTACATTTATATTTAATACAGTTTTTTTAATACATTTTTTTTAATTAATTAATATATACTTTTTTACATTTTTGATCATTATCAGTACTTTTTGAAAATTTCAGTACATTTTAACAATACCGCGATAATACTGATAATGATGATATAATCTTCATTTTCATACCGTTTAATCTCTAAATATATGACAAAATTTGGGCAAGTATATACCTTGGTAATTCTTACCGAGTCATGCCTTAGTCTGCTGTTGGAGGACATGCATGTATATAAATAAGCACTAAGATTAACTCAACCAGACATGTACTGTGAATCACACAAGAGGAAGTTGCAAAAATGTCATTTTAGTTTGAACCTGAGAGCTATGTGTGTTAAATATAAGCTGGGTCAGAAGTTCTCGGCTCTGGGGTGCTATAACACAATCGAGGAGTGGACCTTTAATGTTTTAACAGAATAAAATAAAATAAAATACAAAATAAAAATACAACTACTTACACTGGTGTAACGTGACATTAAATAAGCCTGGTGCAAACATTTTGGTTTGGCTGAACACAACCAACCACAAACCCTAAACACTGTAAAATGATACACACAACCATATCCCCTGGTTCCAAGATATAAAATCAGCTGAATCTATAAATCAAAATTTCTTTTTTGTATAGCTATAACAAGTCGATCAGATAACGCACCACGTGAATCAATACAAGTCAAGCTTACTCTCTAATGTGCATATTGCCAGGTGTTGTGTGACATTGATGTGTGACATGTGTGTCATTAAACAAATTATCAACAGGGAAGAACAGAGAATCCATAGGCCTCTTACAGACGAGGTAAACTAAAACCACTACACTACACGGAGTCAGTTAAGGACTGTTTACAGCAAGGTGTATGAGTAAACAGCAGCATATTATTTATTCTTATTGTTATTATAATTATTAAGTATTGGCTTGTTTATTTGGCACTGAAATAGCCCAGTCATGATTATATTGCAAATAGGAATAAATATAAAACTTTATATTATTGATATATTGATTTACGTTAAATGTGGGTTAAATCAGGGAGGTTAAAGCAACACTACACTACTAAATTATAGTTCCCTTGTGATTTAAACGTGTTACAAAAAATACTGGTTTTTGTGCATGCGCCTCCCACATATCTGTGTGGGAGGGGCTGACACTGCTATAAACACCTCCCCCTACAAATCTCATAGGCTCACATCTTTTCTATCCCTTCTCCTACAGCCACCTTGTGTTTTAATTTGGGGTTCCGTGGGCGGTATAACAAAACCATGTACCTTTAAATACCAGCTCAAATAGTACCCTTTCTATGAAGCAAAAGGTAGGGAGCTGTCATTACAGCGTCCTAGCTGCATTGCCACAGTGGCCCACCAGAACTGTCAAAAGTGTGTACTCAGGCCCCTGGGTTTTATAAAGAAAGTGGCATGGCCGTAACAATAGGAGAAGACAGACCCACCTCACTAAAACTAATGAGGGCGAAGAGAGAAAGAGAGATATTATTTGTTGCCATTAGTTTTCACATACACAAAGAATGCTAGTAATGAACTAGTTAGCGCTTTTGTTTAGACTTTAGCCCTCGAGTGCTCTGCATATGTTCCTATCAGGCTAAATTAACCCCAGCCTCCTGCCTTGATTTGCGATTGTTTAAAGCCATTGGCTCCATAAACGTAGTGGATATAGCTTCAGGGATGTGTCGGCGCTACAGAAGGGAGCAGTGGCGAATAGGGAGGAAAAAACGGTGCTCTTAAAGCTAACATTGATATTAATAGAGCCTTATTAATTACTCACTGATGTATTAAAAATATTGCAGAAAACAGGCCCCGGCTCAGCTGGAGAGTGCGATCCATGCAGCGCCGCTGAACATGTAGCAGGCCCTGGAACAGCTGCTCGGGGACGCACACCTGGGTCCGCAGACGCAGCTTATCCACTTCCCATCAGTGGCAGATTAGCACAGGCTTTGCCTTCACCTTGGCAGGACACGTTTCAATGGCAGCCCCGACCTGCAAGATTTGGAGAGCTATTAGGGCACATGATCTTTTCTCCCCTTTTCGCCGTTTCCCCTATTAAATGCCCTTAGAAGCTAAATGCTGGATTTAGATAAATACCTGACTAGTTTTACCTAACTGTTCTTGGTCAGCTGGAAGAGTTTATAAAAGTCCAAAAGAATGCTTTAGCGGGGTTTTATTAGTAGTTTCATTAATTGTACTAAAATGGTATTTTTAATGTTATTATTTTATCCTATTATTGTTCTCTGGCAAAGTCATCGAACCATTTGGCTCTTCAGAATTTTTTACTACTTAAGAACCTGCTCATTATCTAGGCACTTTAAAATGCTGGTTGAAGAGAATGTATGACTCCTGTATGAGCTATACAGATCAAAACCCTCTTGGTGGTATGTTAACAATATAGGCCTACTCTATGTATCTTGTATTTTTCCTTTAACATATATGGCTTTCTAGATATGCAGTAAAGAATAGTAAACATCTGACATTCACATTCACATGTGAACCACATCTGATTTACACGTGATTCACATGTGAAAAGCATGTGATTTTTCCGTAAGGGGAATTTTGAGTACTTATAAAATGCACTATTGTGCCCCCAAACACACATTTTTGCTCCAGCTCACTGTATAGGTTTGAAACACAACTGTCAACATAGGTGGGGGTTTTAATAGGGGGAGGGGTAGAGAACAGTGTGCAAGCCACTTAATTGGGAAAAACATGCGCTCTGAGTTTCAAACCAAAACACTGGTTTCAACCAGAAGGGTAGTTCCAATTGAGGAGCGTCCCTTTAAAACATTCAGAAACATTTCAGGAACATATCACTCTCTCTGACATGCAAGAGAACATCCATATGAGGTATTGCGTCAGTGACGCAATCGCAGTACTGTTCTTCTTAAGTCTTCTCCTCTCCTATATTCAACCCGGGTTTTTTTTGGCGCCGCTTATTAAGCACAGCGTTAGTTCAGGCAGGCCACAGTAGTCTGCCCACTGCTGTCACTCAGCTGACTCACCAACACCAACCTCATTGGCCCTTTGAATGAAGGTGGTTCTTTTAAATAGCTCCCATTCATTCCTTCTCGCTTGCTGAACTTGCTGAACAAAACAGCTATCCCACCCACTGCTACGGTATGCAAAACAGATATTTAAATGCTCTTACCTTGTCATCATGTCAAGCAAGCATCGACCTTGAAGAAAGCCTGCTGCTGAACGCAGAATACTTGGACACCCAGCTATCTTCGTGGGAAAATCCTCTTCCCTCCAGAAGCAGCAGCTCCAGGTTGGCAGCTAGTCAACCGGCGACTGGCCCGCAGAGCAAATTATCTCTGTATATTATCTCTAGACTACCCGAAGCAGAGCTACCAGCAGGATTCTTTGGTAACTCCAGCCTCCAAATACCTGTCACCGAGGCCTTCCTGCCCAGGAGAACACTCTCCACAGCAGTTCGGGCTGTGGCTGTGCCCTTTTTTCCTCCGGCAGCTGCCGTCACACCTCAGTTAAGAGCACAGATTCTGGCAGGTAATGACATTAATTTAGGTAGGATTTTCCTTCATTCTGACACCAATGGCAAACTAATTGTAGAATCACTGTTTTGTGCTTTTGTTTACTGGTTAATAGCAGGTTCTACTTTTCTCCCAAATATCACTCGTCTGCACTAACCTCTGTCAGCAATCAAAGAACCTGATGTAGTAGACACGTTGCTAATTAAGTAAGTAATATGATTGTTTCTAAATCACCTTTCACATGTTTTCATGTCAATCTATAGGGAGAGCTACGAGGGATATTCTGGCAAGAAACATCTCATGTAGATGAGACGTCGGCTCCTCATTTAAATGATGGTGTTCAAGCATTAATAACCTTCATACGTTTAGAGCTTTCTCACTTTCCTATGCTACATTACTGTAGCTTTCAATTATTAAGCAGCAGGGAGAAGCCCTGGTTTGGAAAGCTGACATCACAGATGCTTTTAAACTATGCCTCTTCATCTATGTTGAGGTTGTGACAATGATCTACCGTCAACACAATTAATAAAGGTCGCTCTTCAATCCCTTTCATTAACAGATTGCCAAGCTGTATAACATGATCATATGTATGGGGAATTACAACAATCCAGGCAAAAAAACAGATGATGATTTCTTCTAGAGGCAGCGCCTCTAGCCACTTACGCTCTCCATTCCCAATGCAGTGCCTCTGTTGGTCTATCTAGAGCAGTGTTCTCATTGGGGTACTTGTACACCTAAGGGTACTTTAAGGTACTACAAGGGGTACGTGACAAATTGTAAGAATAATAGCCTTTTCAACTTCTACATAGGCCTATTAATAGACAATGAAGACATTGTGATATGTTTTCTCCTGGAGTCATAAAAGGGTGCATATCGTTATTTACTTGTATTATTGTGTCATTTTGCATTTTTGAAGCAATCATTAACATGTAATCCTCAATTTCTATAATAAATCCTATTTCTCTTCTATGGTTATATTGTGAGAGAAAAAAACTAAAAAACAACAACTTGATAATCACTGATTTAGAGGCAGCGCCTCTTCTCTCTGTCATCATGGTTAATTCACTTATGCATTTTCAGTATACATTTCTCAATATATTCCTATAAAATCCATGAAACGTAATTGCTAGCATCTTAAATACCATCAGGAGCTAATATTCGAAGAGCTGATTTAACAGAGTAGGAAGGAGGATTTTTTTGTTTAAGAAAAAGAAGAACAGACAAAGGATAAAGGACTTCAGTTAGTGGGAGTGCTATGAGGTAGAGAAATTGGTGGTCGAGGTACAAAGGTTGATTCTGAACAGGTGGGTTTTAATTCTCGCGAAAAATGGGTAGTGATTCTGCTGTCCTGGCTGCTGTGTGAAGCTCATGTCACCATTGCGGCACCAGGACAGAGAAGAGTAGAGACTAGGTGGAGCGACTCTTACACCCTCGTAGCGATGGAGGGTGTAAGAGTCAGCAGAGGTGGTGGATCTGGTTGAGACCTGAGACCTGGAATCTTACCATAGCTTGGAGGTAGAGAGGGGCCGTTCCGATTACTGCTTTGTGTTTGTCTGTGTGTGTCCATTGTTTTGAGTCGCGGAATTTACAGCCTGCATCCATTAAAGCACCTCAGAAATTGCCGAGACCCTTCAGCACAGAGTCTATTCTGGAAATCCTTCAATTAATCTTTGCAAAGGCATGAAAAAAGCCCCTCGTTAATGACGCAACGTCGGGTGGGGGGCAGGGCAGCAGGACCTCCATCGCACTTGATAGCTGGGAGGCCGAGGTCCAGGGATGCTGAGGGGTGTGACGTCATCTAAAGCCCTCCTGGAGAACTTGGGGAACGGGATCTGGGAGGTGGCTAGCTACCACCAAAACTGGATTGGTAGCAGACTGGGGGGTTGACTGGGGGGAACATGAGCAATGCCAGCCTGCTTGAGCAAGCCGCCTTAGAGCTCGGGCCACACTGGGGTCTAGCAGGATGATGATGGCTAGCTGACACGTGAACTGGGACCAGTGGGAGGCTAGCAGGCCTGGAGCTAAACGACACAGGGACTGGGACCAACAGAAGGCTAGCAGGCCAGGAGCTAGCCAACATTGGAGCTGGGACTGGTGGGAGGCTAGCAGGCTTGAAGCTAGCAGTCGCGGGAGCTGGAAATAGTGGGAGGCTAGCAGGCGAGGTGCTAGCATACACAGGTGCTTGATGGGGCTGGGAGCTAGCAGGCTCCATGGGGTTAAGTAGGATGTTTCAGGCCTACTCCAGAGCCAATACCTGGATGGCTGATTTCAAATATATTAATGCTTATCTGCACCTAACAGCAGGTCAGCTTGCCAGAGGGGTCCAGTCTGCGTCGTCGGAACCCAACTAACAAGCGACCTCGTGGATACTCATCTGCTGTAATTTTTAAATAAATTAAGAAACCACATACACTGGATTTTTCACAGCCTACATATTTTGTTTGGGCTGAGATGACAAGGTAACTCTAAAAGCAAATTAACTTACCTGCAAGCTAAGTTAGCTGTTGATAGCTTTGTTCAATGCAAGTCAACACATACCTAGCTAAGTTATTGCAAGGAATTATTAGCCCGTTATGCTATCCCATGGGTGGTCAACCCATTCTTAGGTAGGTTGAAGCATTCACGTCCATTCATGTTGCTTGTATAGAGTAAGAACAATAACGCTGTCCAATCATACTTTTCTGTAAAATCCATCTCTCTGTATCTGTCGGAGGTTTTAGGTTCAACACAAGTTTATTCACAACGTAGCAGGCTGAGTCTCAAACAGTGGTAGGCAAAGACAGAGCTGGGTCAGGCAGACCAGCAATGGTCAGGCTGGTAATCCTGGGCAGTGTAGCTGGAGAGGCAGGCAGGGCAGGTCACGGCGGAACAACACCTAGAGAGCCAGTGGAGACCGGCAGGGCTTGTAGCCAGTTTCTAGCCGCTCGCTAGCCTTAGTTCCTAACTAAGGCTTTAACTCCTCGCCTGAGGAGATGGAGAACTGGAACACGCCCACCACACACACACACACACACAAATAAACATAGACAGACGGGGGAAAGACAGTAACGCGGGAAAAATAGAAACACAAGGAAACACATGGAAAGGGCTGCTGCCGAAACTATGACACTAACTTTGTCAGTTTGTCTCTACCTGATGATGTGTCGTGGTTGGCGCGGTTGAAATTATGCATTTTAATTTGATGTTTCTTATTTATGTTTTTTCTTGAGAACATTTAAATCAAAACTGGCTGAGAATAGCTGGCATGGTGTCGCCCTCAGGCAGCCAACCACATTTTTAGACCTCACACCCCACTTTAATTTGTACTTTTTTAATGCCCTGAGGCAACAGACCTTATGATGCATATGACAAATCCTAGGATGCATATATTATCAGAGACCCCCAAGCTCCTAAAACATCCTGCCATAGAGGGTTATATTTCCAGTTGAGGTGTATACCTTGTGGTCATCCACATTTCTGTAAATTCAGTTACATTGTTGTTGATGATGTTAATAGCTTGTGTTCATTTCTCTAGGGCCCCTTCCAGATCCACACATCTTCTGGAGCCAAACTTAGTCACATCCACCCCCGATCTTTATTGGCATGCATTCTGGAGGGTATGTCCACAACTGAGTTAGTACCCTCACAGTTTGGTCCTGTACCTCAAGGCATTCCACTCTCCAACCTGTGTCCAACCCCCATAACTGCAGATTATCCTAAAGTATATTTACCTCCACTTCCTGTGCCGGCTAATCAGCTTTTCTTAAATCTTAATTTTGTCATCAAACCCTTCATCTGGAGTCTATAAAGGTGTCCCATAGTTTAGCCTGTCAAATTGAGGAGGGAACCAGTCATTAAAAATGTGCTGCCTGGGCACAAGTTCACAAATCAAGAGCCACTTTAGGTAGGTTTAGCCAGGTTTGCCATGTGATTGGAGATTCAGGTTGCCAGTCATTAGCAGCACACATAATCAAGAGAACAAGGCAGAAGAGGGCTACAAAACCAGGATTAGAACTTGCATGTCAAAGAAGTATTCTGAAACAGCTAGAGTTACCGTCCTACCTTGTGGTTTTATTGTGCACCCAGACTCACCACATCTAGGAGCAAGTCCTGACAGGAGAGTACATAACCCATCTGAAACCGCTGACAGTATAGCTCAAGTTATATTCATTAAACACTTGAGCTATATAAACATAAAAAACATAAAAAGGACCAAGTCACAAGTACTATTGTCACAAGTACTAACATAAAAAGGACCAAGTCACAAGTACTATTGGCAAGTTCAAGGCTAGCTTGCAGTGACAGGTTTACAGTGGTGTGACTTTGTGCCCGACACAAAACAGATCTCACAATTCCACGAATTTGGCGGGATGATGTTTCTATGAAAGACAAGCTAGATCTGTACTACTATGTGTATTTGAACATGCATCTTTCCATGGTATGAATAGTGTATTTGTACTTAGTTGATCAGTTGATTCGTTTTGTGCACAATATATAAAATAAGATATTTATAAATATAAATATAGAACAAAAAATACAATATATGTACAATTAAACAGTTACAGTGAAGTTTTTTGTCTGCCGACAAATAAGATAATAATAATAATAATAATAATAATAATTAAATTACAATTAAATTAAAATAAGATTTTAGAAACATAAATGTACAGTATATATATAAATATATGTTCACCATATATTGCTGTATGAAATTAGAAAATGGAGCTGTCAAGAACCAATTAACTTATTCTAATTATAATAAATTATAAAAAATTATAAAAAATTATAAAAAAGACAAAACTATTTGTTATTTTTAGATAGTCTAGATGTGTTGGATAATTCAATGTGTGCAGTGTGTAATTCATTTTTCCAAAAACATTGGCCCCTGATAATTGGCCATGAAACAGCACTTATGCCAGATCTGGTTCACACTTCCTGACAGACTCAGAAGCACAACATAATCACAGCTGTGGTTCTCCTTTATCCGACGGAACGCTCGCTCCACCAGAATCCTCAGCCGTGCAATGGACTGTGTTTGGTCGCAGTCCTTTTTGCTGAACTGTCTGCCATGTTTAAAAGGCAGAATAATGAGAGAAGCACCAACATCAGCAAGTAGGTCTTGAATGGTGAACCATTTGTCTGCCATTACCTCACCCCAAGGTCCACAATGCCAGATTTATTTGTGAACTCTTTATCAGAGATGGATCCTGCGTATACCTGGGAGATGAAGTTCAATGCACCACACGGAGCAACTCCAATCAAAGTTTTAATGTAGTATGGCTTTTATAGCTGGAGAAGGTCTCAGAGTGGAGAGTCAGGGAAGCTGGGCACTCGCAGCAGATCTCTAACTCTTAACTTCGTACTGTACTCCCTACATTTCTCATGCAGAGATGAGGCGATTTGTTCCCTGGACATCCATATGGGTACAAAACCAAGCACAAAGAAGAGGAAATTTGCCCAGGTGATGCAGGTTCTACTCACTGTGGCCACGCTAACCCTAAAAATATCTATAATAACCCCCCTCTCAGGCCAGCAGCTACCCGACAGCAGTGGATGAACAGCTCATCAATGAGCTGGAAAGTCTCCTTTCCCAGCCTCTCTGCCTTTGACCAGTACACAATATGTTGGGCAGATGGACACACAGAATGCTAACGCATTATCTTGCCCCAGGTGTTTCCACGTGCGTGAAATATTATGTTTTGAATATTTTGAAATTGTGTGGTATTCATCTAATCCCTTATAGTAACCAGCTAATGTTTGATGTGTATTATCCTTTATGCACACTCTATGCTTATGTAATGTGGGTTAACAAGGTTTGGTAAAATTAAAGACATTTAGGTTTAAATATATTTAGCTAAGAAGGTCAGCCAGGAATGTCCCTTACTCCCCCCCAACAATTTTAGGTGATAAGAAAAAGGCCAAACCCCAGAATTTACATAAGGTTATGCCTTGTTTAAGTGACAAGCTCCCTCTCTCTTGCTCTTCCAATTTTCCCGAAGCTGTGACGCTTTACGTTATAAAAGAGATTCATGACGCATTAGATAATTAGTTCAACAGTTCTAAGTTTTAGTTGTATTACATTTAACGCCAGTTTCGTTTGTTTTTCTTCTATACCAGTTTCATTTTTTTACTATCCTAGTTCGTCTACTTTCGGTCACGTTTCTACCTAGTTAAATTAGCCACCCTGGCTTCCCTCTCAGTTTGCCCGCATAGTTGATTCGACTGGCCAATTCGGCCCAGTGCATTCTGTTGGTGACTAAAAGCTGAGGAAGAGATTTCAGCACACCTACTGACATCATCAGGACAATCGTTCATTCAATAGAACTCAACCTAAAAGCCAATCCAGCGCAGGTCTGAAAAACTGTGAGCTTATTTACCTGTATATCTATATCTATATCTATGCTATAGTAACAGGCCCACACCTGAAAATTCTGTATGTTGGCGGGTACAACGAGATGCCTATTAAGGGAACCATTCTTTCCTTCCAACTACCTCTTTCCCATCACTTTCACGCTCTCCCCGCTAGTTATAGCAGGTGTAGTTGGTGAACTAGGTTAGTTAAATAATCCTTTAGTAAAATAAGTTGATGTCAAATGCTAATGCATAAACTAAAGGTTGTGCTCCCATATCCACCATCTGAGAGACTCGGTTTATTGAAACCAAATCTGATCACGTGTCACTGTGTGTTACCCATCTGTCATCATCTCATCGTCGTCCGCTTATCCGGAATCGGGTTGCGGGGGCAGCAGCTCCAGCAGGGGACCCCAAACTTCCCTTTCCCGAGCCACATTAACCAGCTCCGACTGGG
>JAOEHI010001343.1:0-12745 GCA_025447815.1 Percopsis transmontana
AGTCTTCTGACATTTACTCGCCAAATGGAAAATCTACCCGCCATTGGCGCTTGGCGGGTGTTAATTTCGGACCCTGGCTGTAGGTGTCCCTAAACACGTGCTGCCATTTGCGAAGTTTCGCTTCGCTTTACTCGCGCCAGTTTGAACGCTTGATTATTTGTTTTTACTCGCGCGCTAAAGCGAGGGGAAATTTCGCCCTTCCAGAAAGAGGAGGTGCTTCCAATGAAATAACTTGTCATCAACCATGACACAACTGCTATTGCTGCCTTGTACCTGTTGTGAAAGTCCCAAAAATGTCGGAATACCAAACGGCGTCATGTTTGGACATGATACTATCTGGAGGCGCACACAGCTCGGTGAATTTCACCGTTTTCTCCAGGAACTGCGTCCCTCAAAGCGATCTCCTTTTTCGTACAGCCTTTTATATACAAATGACGTGGTGTCATAGAGCTCTGGGTGCCCACACACATTTCTTCTGCTTGTCCGGTTGTCAGTACATCAGTGACGTCCGGATAATCTCAGCACTGATAGGCTTTCGCGACACAGCCAAGTGAATTTTTCGCTCGAAGTTGAAAAGTTTCAACTTGCGCAAATTAAGCCAATTTTGCTGGTTCGCGTCATTTGCATTGACTTTGCATGTAATCTACTCGTGCAAAATATTCGCTTCGCGTTCAGTTGAAACACGCCTTCCACACTAGCACGGCTTCATTTGGAAACGCATATTTTTTTCTCAGTTTTGTTCTTACATCTACACTAATCTGGCGTTTTCCAGCACTGAAACCTGATCTTTACAAGTGGATAAATCTGAAAATGCTGGGTTCGCCGTCTAGTGTGGAGGACAAAAACTGAGCTTTTCAGAAACGCTGATGTCACATGCATGTTCACATGACTACACTATTTTGGATACGGTAAAAAGTGCATAACACTGGAACCCGACTTGGCTAACCTCGCTACCGCCTATAAGGATGTTATGTGTATGTGTGATGGTTTTCTGAACACTGAAATAAATGCTTCCTGAAGAATGGCGTAAAGATTTTCTAATGTCCAGAATCTAGGAACTCTCCACTCACTTTTAGCGAAACATTGCGCCGTCACAGACACATTGGTCCATTAGGTCCATTGGTGATGTTCGTTCGATTGAACATGCAATTTAAGGCCCCCCTATTCATGGCGCCCTAGTCGTTTGCCAATGTCACCTATAGCAATGACGGCTCTGTCGCTACCATCCCTGCCTCTCTCATTTCACACTCACCTGGGTCTGAGGGCGTTAGAAGGCGGGTGCAGTAAACTTAAACCACCACCTGTGATTGGATGTGGGGGGCATGTATTAGACCAGTGGTTGTCGGGCCTTTTTGGATTCTGTACATTTAGTCAATTTCCATATCCATTTACCGGTCTATAACCTTATATAATGCAGCTCCAGAAGAAAATAACATACATTTAAGATGATGGTGTAAGAGATACTGCATAATAACACAGTAATACTTACTTACAGTAACTTTAATGGCTCCAGGAACGCACTCAAATTTAATTTTGATGTACGTAGGCCTAGTTTTTAGAAAAATATCAGTACCATTTTTATGCCCCCATTTGAGAAACACCCCCCCCCCCCCACTGTCTTAATGTGCCTCACGAATTTTGTTTTCATTGGATACTTTTTTGTTTAATTTCATGTTTAGAAAGACCTAGCTTCTACAAATAAGGTTTTACTTGCTTATTTCCCCAGTGTGTCTCTCTATGCAGCCCACCCTTATGCAGTAGCAAACCTGATACTTTTATATAGGCTGTGCTAGAGACAGGACAGCGCCTCTACGCAGGCCATTAACAGTAGCTGAGTGACAGAATGCGGAGGCTAACGTGGCACTGTGACAAAACCAATGAGACACCCTTGCGCTCAACAGCTAGATAAGATGTCTTCTTCTGTGTGTATTTTGAGATACCGTTTACATGACTTAACCTCAGCCTAAAATGTAATAGTGTGTTGACTTTAAGCTTGCGTGCGCTCATTGTGCTAACACTGCTGTGTTCAGAGCCACTTGGATATTCCGACTTCTAGAAATTGCTTCCAAGCAGATAGGAAAAAAAGGTTTCTCAAATAAAAACTTGATAACACTGGTTAGCTAATTGAATCTAATTTTAGTTGTTACATTTCATAATGTGAAATAATCAGTGCAAGCTTTGAGTTGTGTTGAACAGCTTCATGGTCCGTGAAATATGACAAGTTATGTATGAGACGTGCTTATGGCTAATGTTTACCATATGTTTCATTCCATCCATAGCTCATACGGAGATATTATCCTCGTGAACCTCCCCATAGCCATATTTGGAATTCTTTGGCGTGCTTTTAAAACTGGCTGTACATTGGTGTGTGTGTGTGTGTGTGTGTGTGGGGGGGGGGGGGGAATTAAGGGGCACGCTACATCATTCATGAGTTTCACCCTCTGCCTGGACTGCAGTGACCCGCAGCTGTCAACACTATATCCTTGAGCTTGACAGCACTGGCTGTGTTAAGGACACACTGCAGGGCCCTGCAGGTGAATAGTTGCTCAGGCATCTAGCAGGCCAGCTGTGCTAGATGCCTTCTGAATACAGTAGGTGATAGAAAGCATGGAAACTCCAGCATTGGGATGAATACTCAAACTCTGAGACACATTGAGCATCTCATTGCACCTTTGGAAATTGGAAAATTTGATGGGTTCAAAATGTGCTTTGAAACAAATCATTCAGCTCTAATAGGAACAAATGTTTTTGCTTGTCCGCCCGCTATAAATAAAATGTAGTGTCTTGAAGAAACGTCAGTGGGGCGAGATGTTGGTTCACCAGCTGATGGACGATCTCTAACCAGCCACTGCCCGAGAGAGAAGCAAGTTACTGGGGAAGCAGGGCTGGCTAAGCTAGCCTACTAGCGCTCTACACATTGCTATGCTCCTAGTAGTGAAATATGTTGGGAAACAGTTTAACAGAAGTCTATGGGGTTTTGGGGTTGGGTCAGTTTGAATGACAAGAGTTTTCAGTTGTGTGGAGAGAACCGATATAGCATCACAGGGGAAAACTGAATAGAAATTGTTGAAGACTTCACCTTTTAAACTGGCTTTATTAATCTGTTCATTTAAAATATGCACACACACCCACTGTGACGTTCTGAAGGGTCTTTGTGTGTGTGTGTGCGCACAAGATAGAGCCATATTACATAACAAAACACACACTGGCTCTCGTGCCAGTTTATCATCACACAGAGAGAGTAGCACAATTCACACGTGAGCTTGCCTTTGTGTGTGTGAAAAGCCTAGCTCCATTTGCTTCTCACACAATCCGTTATGACTCGCTGTTATCTAACATGGCATCACCAGCCTCTGACATGCTCATGAACAGGCACGTCATGAATTAAAACAGAACGACCAAGCAATGAACCAGCTGCATATAGAGTGCTGAAAGTTATGGACAAATTGTGAGGGATTATTTCAATTGTGTGTACGTGTCTCTTCGTATTATTTGTAGTGTATTTAAAATTCAGTTCAGGTGGCGTGAGTTTTCTCTTTTCCAATGCCTTGGCCTACAGCTTACTGGTATTACAGCTCTTTCTTCACATTAGCGTCTCTGCCCAGGCACAGGATATGCCTGAGAGCAACAAGCTCTCTGTCTTATCGGTCTGTCTTTCGTTTCGCTGCTCCATGTCTTCTATTTTCTCTCTCTGCTGTCTTCCCAGAGGTCTCTCTTTCTCTTTCCTTTCCACCTTAATTATCTCTCAGACAGCGTCCAGCATCAATGCTTGTACTGCGACTCGCCAGTAGCAGACTCCGTTCTTTTATTTATTTTGTTTTTTTTTGGCATTCGCTCCACCACAACACATTCTACATAATTTCTAAGGGCTCGCTGCCAGCCTCACAACGCCACACTGATTGCACATTTTCCATTAATTTGGACAGCATACATTAAAGGGTATACGGTATATATATGTGCAGTTCTATGCGTGAACTCACCAAAACCATCTTGTTTACGGCGCTGAAAACATTTACATACCAATGGAAGGAAAAGGTGTGTGTGTGTGTGTGCGCAAACTCAGTGGCTCTGTGCTCCTTATCAACGGCATTTGTTTCCAATGTAAGGTTTCGTAACGCACACTTATTACATAACAGCAGCAGGAATAGGCCTGAGGAGAGGAGAGGAGAGGAGATAGGAGAGGAGAGGGGGGCTTACAGCTACCTACGTCACCATCTCATGCTTCCACCGACAGAGGGAATCACTGGGGAAAATCCCACGTTACACAGGACGTTGAACACCTGCGACAGCCGGCACTCGCCACTCTGTCCCCGGCTCACCCACTGGCTCTATTTTGAATATGTGCCGTTTGCCTATTTCCTGATACAGATGAGCCATTTATATATACATACAGGGCTTCTAATTAGCTATGGTCAGTGCCCGCTTTCCTCATTCTACATCCCCATTAAAGCAGCTGTAGGTAGGAGAGTTGGTCTGCCATTGCGAAGCGTCACTGAGCTGTGTGCGTGTATCCATGATTGACAGGCAAGGTGGATTTGCCGGACCAATCAGGGAAAAGGGGCCCTGATTGGTCAGAATTCTTATATCGAGGCAGGGGCAACCGGAGCCGCTATTCTCACTGTAGCTGACAGATGTCTACCTACAGCAAGTGTTTTAGTTCCATAGTGGTGTGTAAGATGTCTTATGTAATGTGAGCAAGATAATATGTACATATTGTATGGATGTATGCATAGAATACAACACTATAGAATGGTTGTAATATTTTAGCAATATCACACGAGAGGGAGTGCTGATTCATTTTACAGTAATAAGCAGTTTATGATTTGTTTATTTAAACATTTGTTTGGCTCCACAAACATAAATGATTTCGCAACCGGACTGGGACTGGCCTGTTGCCAATCAACACATAAATATTTTACTGCACACTAGATTGGTACTTTATGTAGATCAACACGTTTCCGCAGGCCAGCTACTTTGTAACATGTAAATGTATCTGTGTGTTTACATTTATTGTGCAACCAGTGAAATGAGTCTGTTGACAGTTGCTTTGGTGGCATGTGTGATTCCGATGATTTAACAGCTTGATCAGACGGTACAATCTGTTTGTTACAATCTAAGATAGATAAAGATTGTTAATGTAATTAGAAAATGTAAAGCGGAGTGATACATGTACAGTTAAAAGTCTCAGTGCTGTTATACTATATCAGCACTCATGGAATGCCTCTTGTCCAATCAAATTACTTGGTCGGAACTAACTGTTGTATGAACTTGTAGATCACTATAGATACACAACTGGGTGTGTAGATACACAACTGGGTGTGTAGATACACAACTGTGTGTGTAGATACACAACTGAGTGTGTATCTGAGCTAAAGGACTGTGTCATTTATTCTATTACACCCAAGTGCTTGTAATAGAATACTTAAAGCAGTTCCCTTCACTTTATGAACCCAGATACTGCCCCTAAAGGCAGTGGGCAGAACTGCATTGACCTAATGACTGGAGTTAAACAATACTCGAGTCCTTTAATGTTCTCTTCCCTCCAGGGACAAAGGGCAATGCTTTGGCGGTAAGGATATTGCGCCTGTGACCTTGTTTTAGATTTAGAATGCGTCTCGCCCTACTGTGAGGTTGTGGCGTCTTTGTCCATGCTGGTGTCTCAGATTGTGTCCTTCTCCGTGACGGCTTACAGAGCTATGAGTTACTATTATTCCAGGTCATCCATCAAGCCATTATTTATCCACATTATCCCCTCTTTGGGATTGGCTGGGACATTTCATGGTCACCTCTGCCATGGTAACACACCGTCCTCAGGTAGGAGAGACACAGAGAAAATGTCACCCAGCCTGAGCAGTTTAGACTGAAGGTTTTGTTGTGTTTGTATGGCAACAGGCAGCAGCACAAACCAAAAATGTCACTCAACTTCACCTTGGGAGTGCCCGCACTCTACAAATGCATGTGCGCCCCCACCGCACATAGCATTCACCTCCTTAATTCTGCATGGACTTTGTTTGGATATATTCCTTTTTTTTTATCCAGGCGATGTTTTAACCAAGTTGCAACATGGCCTATAAAATGCGTTCTTAGCCTAGTAACATTTTGGCTAACCTAAAGACTTTTTGCTATTCATTATAATTTAGGTAATTCAGCTTTATTAGAAATCGACTTATAGTGAGAGATTTTCATGCATCTCTTGGTCTTGGACAGTTGTTATATGGTCATTATGCTTTTTACAGTGTGTTTTACAGAGTGTTTTAATATAGCCCCAGCACTTCTAGTAGTAGTAGTGACCTGACATTAAAATAGGCTATATTATAATAAAATATACAGTGACTTTTATTATAGGCCTAGGTCTAGCATATTGATAATACAGTGTGGATTTCAAATAAGAGGCCCCAGCACAAACACAAATGGTTACATGCAGTTATATAAGCACACTCACTAACTAATAAAGTGTACAGCACACTTAAACATCTCAACATAGCCTATTTGTCATGCAAATGTGTGCCTCATCAGCTTATCGCTTTGTATGCAAAGGTCAACGGCCTGACACATTTCACACATCTGTACCTCTTTAAAGACAGAAGCTGGCTGGGGAGGCAGCCCCTTATGAATTGCCCCTACAGTTTTTTATTTTTTTTGGGTGAGAACATCTGGGACCAGTTTAATGGATTAGGTAGCAATTAATTGAGTATTTACTTATTTTAAAAGCTGTGAAAGTGTGAAATGAGGGGTTTCAAAAGGCCTTGAGACCTCATTGGAAACCTTCATACTGCTGAATATGTCTGCTCTCCGGTCACACGGGAGATACAGAGAGGCAGAGGGAGGAGAAACTGTTACAACACATAGGCTGGAGGTGATTATGCTATGTAGGCCTGCCTGGCTGACTGCAGCCTGTCACCTCCTGAGGTCCTTACAGCCTGGCACGTGCTGTCACATTGTATCCTATAAGGATTATGTTACTTCATCCAAAGAGAGACGGAAGGGTAGAGAAACAAGATTTTTGGATGAATGTGCTGAGATGTGGGTCTGATTCAACGAGTTCAAGGAAGTATAACAAGAGATTGCCTCATCCGCTCCCCAACTGAGCTTGCTCTGTGTGTGCGCGTATGTGGACAGTGGGGCTATTTATGACTCATAGTAACAGCTGGCGTTGCTCGCTTTCCCGCTCATATCCGTGCCTATGTCCTTTCTCCCCAGACTTTGCTAAGCTCAACTTTTCTCTTTGTCAGTTATAGCCTCAAACACAGACACAGATTATCTGATGACTTATTTGAAATCTCATTTGAGCGACTTTCATCGCATCTTCGATGGATCCGTCTGCCATAGCCGGAGCGCCAACGAGATGGCTCGGATCAAGTAAATCTCAAAAGAAGACAGATAAAAACAGATAAAAAAGCTGATGCAAGACTGAAAAATGACAGGCCCTAGAGTCCTGCCATGCAGTACATTAAATCTGTCACACTCCACAGAACTGTAACATTAACTGACATCAGTCAGGAAGTTCCCATCAGGGGTGTTAGCATGAGTGACTGGGGGTGGCTGTGTGTGTGTGTGTGTGTGTGTTTGTGTGCATGCTAGTGCTTCGCTGTGCCGTATGTGGGTCAACGGGGCCCCAAGGTATGGCATGCCCGGTCCTGTAGTGTAGGTGGGGTGATGTCAGGCTTTGTCTAGCAGGATAGGCTGATTTAAGAAGGGAAGTAGCCTTGTTACTACCTAACAGATGCACAACAGAGAGGTTTACATCTACAAAAGGGCTGGGGGAGGATACAGTAGTTCTGGAGGCTCACATACAATACACTATAACACTGTCACGCTGGACGGCATGCGTAGCAGTTTGAGGGGGGGAAATGTAGTTTATTTTTTATGTCTGTACTAAAATTGACGCAATACTGCCTAAGAGTCCCTAATCGCCATGCCCTGTATGTGGGTCTCCTTCAAGAACGGACACAGAAAAAAGACAACGCTAGCAAAAAATGCAAATAAGATACTACACGGCAAGAAACCACCAGTTGTTTCCATTATGTCAACTATTTATGCCATACAATAAATATACATAAATATCTATCAGAGAGCTAATGCTCTTTGTAGCAAGAGTTTGGTTCCCTCTCCTCATGATGGCTATTGGTGGGGACATGATACGCCGCCTGTGAAACCACAATTAGCATATCAAAATAAATGATTTTCCAACACACAACTAATGCAACACTTCAGAAAGCAAGGCATTTAACTTGCTTTCTGAAGTGTTGTATTAGAAAGGGAAGTCTCGAGATTAGAAAACTCCTGCAGTCATTCACACACCCTCCGCTAGATTTATCAAGCCGTTTTCGCCTGTTTCCAGGCGTTAATTTTCACAAAGACTGACTTAACCGTTGCGGGCTATTTACAAACAGGGCACAAAAAGGTAAAATCGCAGATTGCCTGCCACACGAGCGAGAAGAGACGAATTGCGCTTTCAATATGCGTTCGTGGGTTGGTCATGCGGAAAGTGGGATTTCCACCCAAAAATGTGGGAGGATACGATTAAAAGCAGGTCTAAACCAGGAAGCGCGTTTTCCTGTGTGTAAAAATGTACCTTATTCAATGGCAGCAGTGATCCGAGCAAGGCCAAGACATAGGCCAAGACGGCGAGCAGACAGCATTTATGCCACGAGAATCACTCTTTTTCAATTAAGCGAACCAGAAATCATCCGACGTTACAGATTAAGCAGCCATGCAATATTTAATTATTATTATTAGTGGATTTTCTTTGTTATGGCAATCCAAATCAAATTTTTTTACTGAGGGTGTGGATGTTCTGCCCTGTAATATGTTCAGGTTTGTTGTTACATGCACTAGTACTTTTCATCGTCTCTAAATTTAAGATTGCGCTTTCTTTTTCCCGTTGGAAGATCCATGATAGATACATGCGGGCCTATTCTTTGCTCTTTTAGAGGCTCGCTATTTGCACTAGAGGGCGCAGGTTTGATAAATACTACGCAAAATGAGGACGCATAGCGTGCGCTATTACCAAACTTGCATAAACAGACGCAGCATAAACTGCGCTAGTGTTAGTAAATCTACCCCTCTGCGTACACATGACTTCTGGAGCCACATGTGGAAAGGAAACGCTCCCCTCTCTTTGGCCACTTTGCTTAAGGAAATGAAGGAAGCTATCCTGAAAGCAGAAGCAACACACAAACGCACATACATTACTCTCTATCAGAGATCTACAAATAGGCGAGAACAGATTGACACCTTCCAAGTTCTGTCTGTTATTTTTAATACAAACATCTTATGCATCTCCAAGGTTATAGGATGGCCACCATGACTAATATATACAGCTCAACACTGATGTAGGTGGCCTATGGCTCATGCATACGGAGGGTGTGTTGGAACATGGGTGGTGGGCGTAAAGACAAAACTCTTAATATTGATTCCGCCCCCAGCTGTGGGTTTATTAAGTGGCTCACCTCTAATCTCGCCCCCACCCCGCTCGTAAACAGGATATTCACGTGGGAGTCACACCCATCGCCTCACTTCCTCTGTTACTGTTTTCATGGTCAGGCTGAATGGACTGCCTATACCTCTGACCCTCGTCTGCTAGCAAGCGGGACGGTGTGTGTGTGTGTGTGTGTGTGTGTGTGTGTGTGTTTCAGAAAAAGCCAACGGGAGGGTGGTACTACGGTGTGTATCTTTGCCCATATGCTTGTGGGGGAGGGAGTGTGTGCCAACAAAGCTCTAAAAATAGTAAGAAAATGCCAATGTGACATACTGAGGCTAAACGCTTGTGAATAATTTGTCTGACGCAGCACGTACCCCGCTCCATGATGAAAACATGACTGTGAGAGCTCAACTTCATAGGAAAATGTGACTTGACCTCTGACCAGTGCCCAGGTAATGTCAGTAACATATTATCTATCACACTCGTGAGTGTTTAGCCAGCCATATTCATTTGCAAAGCAGACAATTGATTGCGCTGTAAGAGCACAGAAATCACTGCTAACTGCAAAGATAAAAACCTGCCTTGTTATTGTAGCTCATATCCATGAACCTAACAGCAGTTATTTTGGCCGTAACCCTCAGCCATCAAATGACTCTATTAAACATAGGTAAATCAGTGGTACTTCTTATTGACCAATGGGCCCCCAACATAAGTGGTTCATAGATCTTTTTGCTGAATATATGTAGTCTACACTGGAGAAGATAATAATGACGTAACACAGTGGCACAAGATGGTCATTAAATTGAAATAAGCTCAAAATCACTCCCAGGGCACCCCCACCTCCCGCATTCAGACCCACTGCAGAACTCGGGTTAGCGTGGTGTTCTACTACAGTGCCAGCTGTGTTGGCTGAAGGCGCGCTGCGCAAGGTACTGTAGTAGTCTTGACTAAGCCTTACAGTCGCCCTGTAAAAGACCTGAGCTGAATTATTTAGTGCTGTAAGAGCATGTTCAAGCTAGCACGCACTTACCCTACTGACTCGCCCACACTACACGCCCCCTCAGCTTCGCTCTGCTCGGTGTGTTTGAATTATGTGTGAAAGAGACAGGGCAAGAGCAATGCAGCTAGTTTACAGCAGGCCACGGCGTTGTATGTGAAACAATTCTTCTCTGGCCATCTGTCGTTTGGAAAGGAAAACATTGCAAGCCAAGCCTTGAATCGTTTGGCCAAACGAAGGGACAGAGTGGTTAGACACTGGGGAAAAACACAGAACTATATATAGAATAGTAAAACAGAGGAACACCAGCAAGAATACACAGAGAAAGAGGAAGAGCGATGGGGGGGGGGGGGGGGGGGGATACAAAGCGTGGCGGCGGCGAGAGATTTTGTGTTGTTTTATAAAAACAGAAAGCTGGTGGATATTTAGACGGGCCGAAAAAACAGTCGGGCTTACAGAATCCCTGATAAGCAGAGCTGACTGTCGGGTTTGGCAGGCTGATGTGGAAGAAGACATATGAGAAGCTGATGGATGGATTAAAGAGAAGATAGGCATCTCAGAAACTGTAATAGAATGATTGCCAAAAGTCACCCCAGCCATTACATTTGCAACGCAGTTATTGTTGAATGCTGAATTCAAATGAAATTCTTTGCCAATATAGACATTCCGCTGGTTGGATTTAGAACTAACGCCAACACAGCATTGTCGACGCTGTAGTGAGAATGCCAGAATACACATGCTAACCGCAGTGCCTTTAGTTCTCATTTACGACTCCATGCTGAGTTAATGGTTAAGCTAATAGCCACAAAGATCGTGTTCTCTATATTGGTTTTAGATGCTTAGTGCACAGTGTTGTGTGTTGTTGAATTGGCAGCAAACACATTAGATTGCTTCAATCCATTTGTGTAATGCTAACGCTTCTCCTAAGACAAGACGGATGAGGTCGGATGATAACTGCACTAACTTCCCCATTTCCCTCTCTTTTGTTCCAGGAAAACCCCAAAGCATCGAGAGCTCTGAGCGAGTCCAGCTGTCGGGTACGTATAACGTCCGCAAGGGGAAGCTCCAATTGCCGGTTAACCGCTGGACCAAGCGACAGGTCATCCTTTGCGGAACGTGCCTCATCGTCTCATCCATCAAGGAGAGCCAGACGGGCAAGATGCACGTCCTACCGCTTATTGGAGGAAAGGTATGTGCTGGCACAACAGCCATATCAGAAAATAAAAAAGCTGTTGTGTAATGTCACCAGGCCCACCGTGTGATATCACCAGAAATAAATGTCACATTTATGTTCCCCTATAAACACGGAAAGCCTTACCTGTTCCTGTGATTTAGTCTTTGCTCTCATAAGCACTCTCCTTCAACCGTCTGACGTCATCAACAGTGGCTCTCCGTCTCCCACCCACAGTAAAATCAATGCGGCACTAGCCACTTCAATTTCTAGTTGTTTTTCAGAAGCTATATGGGCCCCAAATCATACATCAATGTGTTTAATTCTCCATTTCTAATTTGGATAAACGACATGCTCTGTTGTGTAGACGCTCTTTCTTTAAGATGACTCCCGAAAAATTAAATTTTCTCTTGCTTTTAAGATTACTCATTCCAGCAGGGAGTTTAGGAGTAAGTCTGGAAATTACTTGTATCTGTTTATATCTTTATTGCTCCATGGAGCCGCAAGGTTGTCGAATAAGCTCTTAAGGGCTCTCCTGAAGAGGCCATTCTATCTGTCGCTGTGACAAACAGATGCTCCAAATCACGCCCCACCTGCTGTTCAAACATGTCACGCATGAGCCATGACCTCCTCCTCTGCCATTCATCCATATGAACAGTGCCTATTTATTTGCCTGTGTGTGTCTGTGTTAGGCATGCAAACTAGTCACCTTAGTGTCACCTTAGTGTCACATTTATTACTAGGCAGCCTGTGAATTGAAGAATCCCAACTAGTCATTTATCCTTTGAATTAACTACTGTAACGCTAACTAGTTCGTTTTTTTTTAGTTGAGTAAGAGATTAAGATTCTTTATTGTCATCTGTGCACTTCTGCACAATGAAATTCTTATTTTGTACATTTCTCTCAAGGAACCAGGGGTAGAATAACAGTAAAAATGCAAACTAAAAGCAATACTCACATTAAACCGATACTCAATATAATAATAAAGTTTGCTTGTGAGTCGGAAGACATTTGTACTCCTAAAAGTCACCAGAAATTAGTCTCTCAGGCCCCACTATCTTGTCTGTCTGTCTATCTGTGTGTGTGTGTCTGTGTGTGTGTGGGTGTGTGGGTGTGTGTGGGTGTGGGGGGGGAGCCAATTCTCACCTTCATG
>JAOEHI010001344.1:0-12744 GCA_025447815.1 Percopsis transmontana
TATACATACGCCACTAGGGGGCGCTACAAGGGAAAGATAGGTGAATGGCATTACACAAATTAGACTATAAATCACATTCATTCTCCAATCATCACAAATCTCTCGGGATATGTCCGAGAGATTTGGGGCGTATCTGAACCACGCCCTGAAAGTTTCATTCAAATTGAACACCAGGGGGCGCTATTAATGCAAACAAACTGCAGGTGATATAGCGCAAATCGGGCTATAAATGACTAAATGTATGTCCAATCAACACAAAATTTCCAGGAAATGTCTACATAATGACCTCATACACACTGCAAGTCTCATTCAAATTGACCACTAGGGAGTGCTTTAAATGCACAATAACTGGACGTGGAATGACACAAATCGAACTATAGATCAGACAATGTTTGTCCAATTGTAACAAAACTTACAGGACATGTTGAACGACATGTGTGAAACTACTTTGAAGTCGCTATTGAGGAAAAAGGGTTTGAACCCGGCCAATCGCCACTTGCTGCTATATTTTTTATATTTTTTATTGTATTTTTTTTATATAAAAGGGAGGAAATGAGGATAGAATAAGGATTGTTATAGTGGGATTAGTGCTATAAGGTAGAAAGATCGGTGGCTGAGGTACCGAGATGGATCTTGAAGAGGTGGGTTTAAGTCTTTTGCGGAAGATCGATAGTGACTCTGCTGTTCTGACCGCTGCAGGGAGCTCATTCCACCATTGCGGCACCAGGACAGAGAAGAGTCTGGACTTGGCTTACGCGCAGCTTGTAGCGATGGAGGTGCCAGCCAGTGAATGTGAATGACCTGCTGATTACCTCTTTTACAACAGTATTTTGACTTTTTTTTGGGGGTTTAAAGGTAAATCAAATGTTTTGTTGGTGGTGTATCATTTTATTACATCAAATAAATAAGATTTTAAATAAAATTTAATAAAACTCAACTAATAACCGCACTCTGCAATTTTAAGCCTGATTATTTGTAATATATATATGTTCGACCATATTTATAGGTCATTGTTTTTACAGGTGTAAATATCCTTCATTAAACATTTTAAATAAATTACATAAGATTTAATGTAAAATTAAAGCTACAAACTGTATTTGCATGATGGAAAATTTTTATTTTTATTATTTATTTACTTTTATGAGATAGATTTGTATTGTTTTTGTCTCTTTTCAGGTCTCCCTAAAATGGGACTAAAGCAGCTACAGCTTGTTCAGAATGTTGCTGCAAGATTACTAACAAACAAAGTCTGAGCACATTACACCAATTCTCAAATCCCTGCATTTGCTCCTGGTGTGTCAGAGAATTGATTTCAAAATATTACTGCTCACCTATAAATCACTAAATGGTTTAGGGCCAAAATACATGACTGAAATGCTTTTACAATATTAACCCTCTATACCCCTCCGGTCATCCGGGACCGAGCTGTTAACTGGGTCAGGACAAAACATGGGGAGATGGCGTTTAGCTACTATGCAACGAATAGCTGGAACGGACTTCCAGAGGATTTAAGACGTGCACCAACAATTACCACCTTTAAATCTAGGCTGAATATGTTAATCTTCACCAGTGCCTTCTGCTATTCTGCAAACCTTGCACTTTGATTTTATTATTATTTATTTTAAATTGAAATGCTTGTTCTTACTCTTTTATTCTTTTAAATATCTTTTCTACACAACAGCTGACTTTCTGGTCAGTAGAGAGATGTTGAGGGATCTCAAGGATGGGGAAGGGGAGCCCCTGAAATGACGTTGATAAATGGGTTGAGCCAGGAAAGTGGAGGGATGTTGAGGGATCTCTGAGAAACTATTCTGCCAGCAGGGTGGTACCAAAAAATAGGCCTAGTATGGTATTGTAACATCCAGTCAGTGCAAAGCTGGATGGATGGGAGTACAGATTATTTTTGTGTGAGGTTCTTTCTGATCTTTGTAAAGTGAGGGGAAGGCCAAGAGGGGGATAGTACCGGCTTACATAAAGTGGGGCTCATTTTGCTCTAAATAACTCAGGGGAAACAAGCTTTACGTTTATGTTCACCAGTGCCTTCTGCTTATCTGCAAACCTTATTTTATTTTTGATATTTTGATTTTATAACTTAATTTCTTTTAAATTGAAATGCTTGTTCTTGCTCTTTTTTTATTTTAGATGTCTTTTTATGCATTGTTTTTGCCTCGTGTATGAAATGGGCTATATAAATATAGTGCCTTGAATTTAACGTGTTTTTTTGTGAAACCGGTAACAGTTTCATCCGTAATTGACGGTTTGGGCATGTTCGTATTTATACTATAGACAGTGGTAGTATTTCCATATGTAGTGTATACAGGTGCATCTAAAAAAGATCGATTATCGTGGACATTTTTTTTTCCGTAATTTCATTCAAAAAGTGCAACTTTCATATATTCTCGATTCCTTACAAATACAGGGAAATATTTCAAGCCTTTTTATGATTAATCTTGATTAAAAAATCCAGCATCTCAAAATATTAGAATAAAGAATTTATAATACAGAAATGTCGACCTGAGAAGAGCTCTAATGAGCTAATTAAGTCATGGGGTAGACTGCTGACTTGACAGTTGTCCAGACGACACTCATTGACACCCTCCACAAGGAGGGCAAGCCACAGAAGGTCATTGCTAAAAGGGCTGGCTGTTCGCAGAGTGCTATATCAAAGCATATTCATGGAAAGTTGACTGGAAGTTAAAAGCGTGGTAGAAAAAGGTGCACAAGCAACAGGGATGACCACAGCCTTGAGAAGATTGTCACGCAAAGCTGATTCGCGTGTCCAGGAAATGGGTGTCGCATTCCTAGTGTAAAGCCACTCCTGAACCAGAGACGTCAGAAGTGTCTTACCTGGGCTAAGGAGAAAAAGAACTGGACCGTTGCTCAGTTGTCCAAATTCCTCTGTTCAGATTAAAGTAAATTTAGCATTTCATTTGGAAATCAAGGGGCAGGATAGTCTAGGTGTTGGACTCCCAGCTGGAATATCGTGGGTTCGAGCCTACCTGTAAGCATCTTTGAGCAAGATGCCTAACCCCCATCTGCTTCATGTAATAGCACCATGTAATTGTAAGTCACTTTGGATAAATGCGTCTGCTACATGACCTAATTGTAAAATCAATGTCCCAGAGTCTGGAGGAAGAGTGGAGAGGCACAGAATCCCAGTTGCTTGAAGTCCAGTGTGAATTGTCATCACAGTCAGTGATCATTTGGGGTGCTATGTCATCTGCTGGTGTTGGTCCATTGGGTTTTAGCAAGTACAGAGTCAATGCAGCCGCCTACCAGGAGATTTAAGAGCACTTGCTTCCATCTGCTTTATGGACATGCCGATTTCCTTTTCCAGCAGAACTTGCCCACAGTGCCAAATCTATTAGTAACTGGTTTGCTGACCATGGTATTACTGTTTTTGATTGGCCAGCCAACTCGCCTGATCTGAACTCCATAAAGACTCAATGGGGTGTTGTCAAGAGGAAAATGAGAGACACCAGACCCAACAATACACCACCCGGGCTTTCATAACACCTCAGCAGTGCCACAAGCTGATTGCCTCCATGGCATGCCGCATTGATGCAGTAATTCGTGCGAAAAGGAGCCCTACATTATTGAATATTGAGTGTATAAATACTTTTCATACATACTTTTTTCATAATACATACTTTTCAGAAGGTCGATATTTCTGTATTATAAATTCTTTATTCTAATATTTTGAGATACTGTATCTCGGATTTCCATGAGCTTTAAACCGTAATCATCAAGATTAAAATAAAAAAAGGCTTGAAATATTTCACTTGATGTGTAATGAATCTAAAATATATGGACAGTTTCATTTTTTAAATTATATTATTATAAAAAATCCACAATATTCAATTTTTTTAGATGCGCCTGTACATGTTAGTATTTATAGTGCAGTATGTACATACTTGAACCATATCTGTAATTCTTCTCAATCTCCATGACATCCTTTAGTTGAAGTCACAAGGGCATAATCCGAGGACCAAGCACACACATGCACACATGGCCCATTGTTATGTCCTAACTCCACCCTGCCCTCTCTTGCCAAAGCATGGCCATGATACCTGTTGTCTATGTATTATTCACATCATGGACATGTATACTTACTCAGAACGGCTATGAAGCTCTGATTGTCTAGTAGGAGCCAAAGTGCAAAGCCCATGATGAGACCCCCAAACAGCTGTGTGTGGGGGGAGAAACACATTTTACAGCATATCAGGAAAAATATCAAGGACTAATGTGTGTTTGTGTAACTAAGTAGTTCTTATCACTTAGTGGGGGGCTAAGAGAATCCCCCTTGCAACTGGGACCGACACACACACTTGTTCATCTGCTCTTTAAAAGTAAGTGAGTAAGTAAGTGTGTGAGAGAGAGAGAGAGAGAGACTGGTGGTGCTACTTCTCATCCAATAATACTCACAAAGAAGAGGAGGTTGAAGAGGAAAAGGAAGTATTTGGTTGCCTTCATCCAGCCAATCCCCATGGTTCTAGATCTGCAAACACAAAACACATCACATTACTGCACAGCATCTGTACAGTGGTCAAAACAACAAATTAATTAATCTTTTGTTTGCCAAACAAACATAAAAACAAAAGAAAATGTACAAGAAAAATGATAGGCATGGTATGAACACCTCCACTACCTTACATTATAGTGATAATACAAAATGAGAGGCCACAAGTGACACTATGATATGAGGTTGGAACAACAAAGCGTGTGCGATTGTCCATCCAGATTAACTGGGTGTCTACAAGGGGTGACAGATGCGCCCCCACTGGCCTCGTACTAAGCCAGCCTAGCGGTGATGATAGGGGATAGAAGTGGGCTACAATCTGCAGGATTACACACTCACACCCAAGTGACACAATCCCAGAGCCAAAAAAAGGAGGGGAGGGGGTGCAGTGTTTGAGGATGAACATCTTTCTCTCAGTCCTGAGGGAGTGACATATTCTCTGTCTAAATCCATCCAATTCACCTCAATGTCTTTGCCTTGAAGATATGTGACATTACATCTACCGATACGGTTTTTAAAAATATCACCCATCCCTTAGTCTGTCCTGCTTTTACAGCATTAGTTCAGTTTTAACCATCCTTCTGGTCCCCTGTATGCAGTAATATCCTGTGCAATAAATCTATAGACACGTGGATGAAACATGGGATGGGGGTTTCAGGGAGAGAGATTAGTCTGAGTATGGTGGCAGAACCAGCTGAGAGTATTAGCTGTGCAGGCAAAGATATTAGAGGGTACCCAGGCTGTAATTGAAACACTTGAACTACAAAGTTAAGTTCAAATATTTCTGTAAAGCAGTCTTATTAATTTATATGACACTATAAGAGCACATTTAAGGCCACAGTATATCATCTGGCCATGCACCTTTGACAAATGTATCAGCACTGAATTCAACAAGTAGTTGAAATTAATAACACAAAAGATTAGGTTAATAAAGTTACATGTGAAATACTGTTGACACTGAATGATCTCCTTTCTCCTTTATCATTTACTGTTCATTCCTTGGTTGGATTTTACAGCATCAGTAGACTGACGTTTGTTTGCAATCATCTTTATTTCTGCTCTTTCTGGACTGGATTAAAGAATGGTAATTCCTTTTATTTCACTGTCCTAACGCTTCTTTCTCCTTTAGGCCTACCAAATGTGCCATTTGACACATAAAAATTTAAATAAATCTATGCATGTTTCATCATTTATGTGATCGCCAAGAACCCTACAGGCCACAAAGGGGGAAGGGGGTCCTGAACCGCACACTAGTAGTGTTACAGCCACTCTGGTTTAACACATAAACAAATCCAGAAGTTGACCAAAACATAGTAAAGCCAAACCCAGAAAAGTAAATTAATTTACAAAACAAACTGAAACCAACTTAACAAAAAGGCGATGGGGATCCAGCCAAAATGAAAATAATGAAAAACTGACCCAGAGGTGTCCCCTAAACTACTAAAACTTCAAAAACAAAAGAAACCTTACAGCAACAAGCCACGAAAACTGATTAGCTGGATCCACCATCTGAAATGCAAGGAGCATGCAACAAGAAGCATTTGGTTTAAAAAAAAATAATCCTTCATTCTTTGTCATTCATCAGTCACATAATCAGACAACACTCACAGCCTAAAGCAGGACTCAGGAGCTCTCATGTCATATGATTCACTTCTCTACTAGCTTCATTCTTGATGATGACAAACAAGCCTATCCAGTCAACAGTTGGGCTGCCTCCTGCCAAGCCTCTGGTTGTACCAGGCACGAGAACAGACAGCTCAACACTTCTCAGCAGAGAATATAATATTGTTTGCAACTTAAGAGTTCGATTTTTTTGTCTGTGGGCATGTGAGAGATCAAGATAAAATATGGAGTAGGAGTGTTTTATATTTGTGTGTGTATTGTTTAATAGGTCTACACGCATTGCACACTACAAAAACAGATTCCTGAACTTGTTAGAAGTTTTTTAAAGAAACATTTATATACATCAATCAAATACTTGCTTTAACTATCTTGCATCTGTTCTGTGACCATTTATTGTGTGTCACCATAAGATTTAGGCACGCCTCACGAGTGACATCCTAGACATGGCCCTTGTTTGTAATCGACAATGTTTGTAATAGGATCTGACGCTCTGACGAAGAGGTGAATGCCCTCAAGTAACAAGTCTCATGTGGGCTCCATAATGAGCACTTGTACTATGCAATGTTAGACTGAAGCCAGCACCAGAACACTGGGTCTACATAGCACTTACACACTCTTTTGTCTGATCCAAAAATGTGCAGGCGGTGCGTGGGGTAACCAGGCCATAACAACAAATTCTTTTGTCTTCAAAACTCCTGCAGCTGTTGTTACCAAAAAAAGAAAATGTTCATGCAGTGTTTCACATATTAGGAGGTTGGGGATGAACCAGGTCCTAATTTGATACTTTTATTTAAAATAAAAATTTTAAAATACTCTGTCTGGATCACCGTCAGCCTTATTGAGATCTGATGTCTCCAGTTGTGGGTCAGGGCTGGAGCAAAGTTGGACTTCGGGTACGGAGGTGAGGGTGCATTTGGGGGTGAGAGTAGGGCTAGGTGGTATGGTAAAAATTATATCACAGTATAATTTTGAGCACACATACTTCTGAAGGGGTAAAGTTCTGGTATGGCAACTGCATGGCAGCCATTACTGTACTGTTAACTGTATTACTAGGAAACATTTCACATTTACAGAAGTGTTTTAAGAACATTTATTGTGCAAAACTGCAATAATAAATAGAAAAAATTACAAAACCTTTTCTCAAGTAACTTCCATCTCTGAAAAACACTTTCATGAAATACAATAAAACCAAGCTGCACAATGGTGGTATCCTGATCCGATCCATTAAATATTTATAGCTATCAATTCCAATCCAATTGATTAAATAAATATGTTAGTATTAGTCGTGGGTGATATATCAAATATACTCTATGTATTGCGGTCGAAAGGAGCCAGTTGATGTGGTTCGGGCATCTGGTAAGGACTCCCCCTGTCCGCCTCCCTAGGGAGGTGTTTCAGGCATGTCCAGCTGGGAGGAGACCTTGGGGTAGACCCAAGACTAGGTGGAGAGATTATATCTCCACACTGGCCTGGAACGCCTCGGGATCCCCCAGTCAGAGCTGGTTAATGTGGCTTGGAAAAGAGAAGTGTGGGCTCCCCTGCTGGAGCTGCTGCCCCCTCAACCTGACCCCGGATAAGTGGTTGAAGATGACGATGATGTATTGTTGCTTGTGCGATGTAGTAAATTACTATATCGTGAACAGCAAGTACAAATAATCACCCAATATTTTTAAGCCATCAGCATGAGATTCGCTTTCGCATTTTGCTTCTCTCGCTTTCTCCTATGGCTCTCTCCCTCTCACACAAAAAAAACCTCACATACAGTACATACATCACACATACTCACCCGCCCATCCAGACCACTCTTTTGGGCGAGTGTGTGTCGTTTATACGCGAGACCCAGCGAGGACCCACTGTAGCCTAATGTTTCCCTGGCACAATTACAAGCCACACTATTTGAAGGATGGTCATTTATTACCACAAGAAGGTAACAGACACCTAAGGCTCCTTTCATCTGCTTTTGAGGTAAATCATCCATCCTGAGCTTTAAGCTTTATCCTGAGCTTTAAGGGACCATGGGACCAGTTATACACCTCGCAGAAAGCAAGCCAGCGGCGGAGCGCTAGCAGACAAAGGTTTTAGGGTGGGCAGGGCAGTTGAGTAGGGGCGCACCAAAAAAAATGGGTATGGCGTGAGCTTGTCAGAAAATCATCTTCGGCTCGCTGAGCTGGGCATTGCCCACTCTGCTTTTTCCTGGCTTGAGTCTTACCTGACAGATCGCTCATATTATGTAATCTGGAATGGACATCCATCCAAACCCTGCCCACTAACCACTGGTGTTCCAAGGATCTGTGCTGGGTCCCTTACTCTCCTCATACACCAGAACACTTAGCTCTGTAATCTCATCACACAGAATCTCCCATCACTGATATGCCGATGACACCCAACTCTCCTTCCCTCCATCTGACACGCAGATCGCATCGCGGATCTTCGAATGTCTCACTGACATCAGTGCTTAATGACTTCACATCACCTCAAGCTCAACATTAACAGCACTGCCCTCGAATGGACCTATCCATCACCCTTGAGATCACTGCCATGTCCTCTTCTCCAACTGCCGTCCTAGACATCCAACTGTCCTACGCAGCCAACATCGCTTCAACGACCCATGCCTGCAGATTCTCCCTCAACTCCATCAGAAGGGTGGTCCTTCCTCACAAGACAAGCAACGCAGACCCTCTGCTAACCGGACTACCGGCCTCCGTTACCAGAGCCTTACAACGTGTTCAAAACACTGCAGCACATCTGGTATTCAACCAACCAAAGTTCTCCCATGTAACCCTCCTATTCCGAGACCTACACTGGCTTCCCATACTGGCCCGAATCCGATTAAAAAAACTGGGGTTGGCCTACAAGGCAGTAAAAAGAACTGCCCCGCTCTACCTCCAAGCAATGGTCAGGTTACAGGCCCAAACCAGAACACTTCCGTCACACCTTCGTCACGATGAGGCCTCAAGTGTAACAACCCAGTCTCGACTATTTTCTGTCATGGCGGCGCCATGGTGGAATGAGCTTCCGGAAGCTATCAGGACAAGAGTCATTACCCATTTTCCGCAAAATTCTTTAAATATATATCACACATACACTTTTTGAAAGAAAAGCAAATTTTTGTGTCCATTAAAATAACATCAAATTGATCAGAAATAAAGTGTAGACATTGCTAATGTTGTAAATTGACTATTGTAGCTGGAAACGGCTGATTTTTAATGGTATATCTACATAGGTGTACAGAGGCCTATTTTGAGCAATGATCACTCCTGTGTTCCAAAGGCACGTTGTGTTAGCTAATCCAAGTTAATCAAAAAGGCACATTGATCATTAGAAAACCCTTTTGCATCAATGTTACCACATCTGAAAACTGTGCTGATTAATGAAGCAATAAAACTGGCCTTCTTTAGACTAGTTGAGTATCTGGAGCATCAGCATTTGCGAGTTCAATTACAGGCTTAAAATCACCCGAAACCAGTGGAGGTTCTACATTGAATTACGCCCCGGGCGAGACCCCCTTCGAGCTCATTCTATTCTTGTTCTGAGAAATAAAGGCTAATCGATTCAAGAAATATCTAAGAAACTTAAGATCTCGTACAACACTGTGTACTACTCCCTATGTACTACTCCAAAAGAATAGCGCAAAATGGCTCTAACCAGAATAGAAAGAGGAGTGGGAGGCCCCAGTGAACAAGTAGCCAACTTAGATCTACCACCTCGACTGGCAGGCTGGCACCTCCGTCGCTACGAGCGGCGCAAAAGAATCGCGCAGCCCAGTCCAGACTCTTCTCTGTCCTGGCGCCGCAATGGTGGAATGAGCTTCCTGCAGCGGTCAGAACAACGGAGTCACTGCCAATCTTCCGCAAGAGACTTAAAACCCACCTCTTCAAAATCCATCTCGATACCTCGGCCACTGATCTTTCTACTTCATACCACTAATTCCATTAACAATCCTTATTCGATCCTCCTTTCAAAAAAATAAAAAATAAAAATATATATATATTCCTTCTCTCTACTCTGTTAGATAAGCTCTAAGACCTGACGTTGGCTCCAGCAGTGTGAGCGAGCTGGCGGCATCTCCAAGGCCAGGCTGCGGCGGCCTGAGCATGACACTGGCTTTGGCAACGAGAGCACTCTGGTGGCAGCCCCGGGGTCGGCTGCGGCGGCGTGGGCTCTTCAGCGGCTGAGCGTGATGCTGGCTTCAGCAACGAGAGCGGGCTGCCGGTGGCTCCGATGACGAGCTGCGGCACAGTGAGCTGCGGTGGTGGGGAGTTGAGCAGGCCGCCGTTACGGGGAAGCTGAGCCAAGGTTGCGCCAACCTGTGGATTGTCTGAACAACACAAGTGTTGTTCAGGGACAGGTGAGAATGTTCTATCCCAATGTATCCCACTTGTATCCCAATGACTATTGGGATACAAGTGTTCTGGGAGGTTGCATGCATCTTCTGGAACACCATTATCCCTGCTTTGGTCAACGCCTGGCTCTACAAGTGGGACTGCAAAACTCTCAAGATTTCTAGGAAAGAGATACTGAACAGAAGACCGTTGCAGGCACAACTAGCATCCTCTCTGATCCTGGTAAGAATGCATTTCTGCTATTTACCATTTGTAATATTTGTAATATTTCACGGTTGATAACATTTTTGTCATCTTAATTGATTCTGTTCTAATCCAATTCAGATTACCACAACTGTCAATACACCAAAGAGAGGGCAACCATCTTCAGGCAATGGAAGCCTAGAGGTCTTTTCTGAATGCTCAGAAAAGACCATTCTCAGGTAATGGGAGTAAACCAAACAGGGTCCCAGTCAAAAATTCATCTGCACTGGATGTACGCAAAGGCATGATTGCACATTTCCCAGTGAAAAAGAAGAAAGGATACTACAGACACTGCAATTAAGGATAAAACAAACACGCTATGCAGTAAGTGTTAATGTTCGTCTTTGCTCCCATGGTAAAAATGGTCTTGGACTCTTACGTTCACTCGTTGTCGCATGCAGCTGCATATAGGCTCAGTAGGCTAAGGCTACAGGAAACAGAAATGATTAGTTCACGACTCATAATGGGTTTTCGGGTTTATGTCTTTCGTTCATTTGTCACGTGACAGCTGCATTGGCTCAGCCACAGAGCTGTACGCTAAGCAGAGGAAACGGAAATGATTCGTTCACGACTCATAACTATGGGTCTTAGGGTTTGTCTTCAGTTAATTTGTCACATGACAGTGGTGCGTCTCTGCACCTCCTTGGTATTTACATGGTTTGAATTGGTTGTGGCTTTATATAATGATGATAGTGAATGATCAAGAAGTGAATTTGTGTAGGCTATGAAGCAAACCATGTGTTTGAGAACCGCGCTGTTTTTTACATCGCCCACAAGAGAGCAACAGCACCGCACTAACTACCTGTAGTTTTAAAATGAACGAAATTAACCAAATTACTCTAAAAAAAAGATTCGTTCATTTTACTGTCCGAGATTCAAAGATCTGAGTCAATAAAACGTTTAGAACTTCCCACCACTACTCCTCACGACTACAAATTTGTCCGCGAGTTGCCATGCTGCTTGCATTCTGTCAACAAAGTTAACAAACACTTGTCCTCCCATAATGCACAGTGTAGCTGACTACGGCAACTGGTTTAGTCCAAAAACGTGCAGTTCTTTCAGCAGTTGGGTCGGAACACATTCTCACCACAAACAAATTGCTCCAGAGTTCCTTTGAAAGCGTACTGAGACCACCTTTTCTAGGCGGTCTCACCCCTATCTGCTCCATGTAATAGCATCATGTAACTGTAGGTTGCTTTGGATAAAAGCATCTGCTAAATGACCTAATTGTAAATTGCTCAAGGATGCTTACAGGTAGGCCTGCCCTTGATCATCCTAATGTTAATCACTCATTCAACCTTAAAGATATATTTTTTTATTATGGAAATCCTGCAAACAAGCCACTAGAATACGTAGTTAACTTTTGATTTACATAAAACATTTTCCATCTTCCACTTTTTCTCAAGAAAAAGTCTTAATAATAAGAAAAATTACAGTTTTTGCATGCAGTCTTTAAACATAAACATAAGTGATGATTTTCTTTTATTGTAGCCTATTTATTGCTTTCCTGGTGCGAGTGTATCTTTTTGTTCTGAAACTGTATTACTGATGTACTTTTTGGTTGTTTGTTAACACATTCCTTTGAAGTACAATAAAGATAAAATAAAAAATATACCATAACAGCACGCATAAACGCTGTATGGCAAGACCGTGTTTTTACAAACACTGGCTTAATTAACAGCAGTAGGCTACTGTCCTTGCCAAGGAACCATTATACATGGCTACAAAATATAATATGTAGCGATATTATAAACATTACGGTAATAGCATAGACTAACGAAAGTCCCTTTGAAGTCTAGTTGCTCTGGTAAAAGTTTCTCTCATTCTCTCTTTCTTTAAAAGGGAACAAATCTATCACTGATTTACTTTATACATTTACAGCATTTAGCTATAATTGTGCAGTGATTTGTTAAAGTTATATTGCGAAAGTAGGCCTAGGCTGTCACGATCGGCGCGCATTGGTCCATGCGCGCTCCGTGTTCCTCGTCCCCAGTGCGCACCTGTAGGCTGATTAGA
>JAOEHI010001345.1:0-7500 GCA_025447815.1 Percopsis transmontana
ACACACACACACACACACACACACACACACACAAACTCCCCACCTCCCCACCCTCCCCATCCTGTTTGCAGGAGCCTGTGTAGCGCCGGACGAGGACTCGGTACCCTGGAACCAGCGTTAACTGGCACTGCGGGGGGAGAATTGAAGCCCCGAACCATGGATTGCTAATGAACATCTTCCATTTTTTAAATTATTTTTTTAATCTTGTGTTTTTTTTGCACGGGTGATCACCTGCTCGATGTCTCTCATCAGTTTTTAACCGAAACAAAATGAGGATTTCTTGTGACCAGTTACTATTGATATTTTCTGGCTTTTGGGGACTGACAATGGGTGCTTTCCCGAGCAGCGTTCAGATCGGTAAGTAGCCTACAAAAAGCTAAAACAGTATTAAATCGAATCCCTGACTGTGAATGTGATGTTGTCCGTCCTGTCCCTGTCTTGAGCGTCCGTCATGCTGGTCACTCAAACCCCATCAGGACAGTCCAAAGTAAGATGTAGAGATGTATGTGGAGATTTCGAAATACTGAACGAAATACCCAATTTCTAATCGAAAAGGACATGGTTTGAGTATTTTCCGTTGGTCCTATGTGTTTTTCCGTTAATGCACGCGCGTGTTAGGTTATTTATCTGCAGGCTGGTGTGTATCCCAGCGTGTTTAAAACCGCCACTGCAGCAGATCAGAGCTCCGTGCATCGAGATGCGAGATTCTCTGAAAAGTGGATAATCCGAATGCATGCTGTCTGTACGATTTATGTTACATTTGTGTAGACCAGACTGGGTAATTAAACCGTTAGAATGTTACACCTGCACCCCCCACACCCTCTACACCGTCCCGGCATATTGCACCATGCTACTTTTTTAACCATGTGCCATCCAACGACGGATAGGACCTACTCATGACGTTGGATTTTTACTGACGCGAGGATTGACTTGATGATTTGTTGTAGTGTAATTGTAGTGGAGTTGTAGTGAAGCCCACCCGAATGAATCAGTCTTCTCAGACTGACGAGAAATGACAGCGTATCCAGCCCCTCCACATCCAGTGCTATGCCTAAGTCAATTTTACTGCTGGTTTATAAAGGGAAACCACTGTCATTGTGTTTTATTGCGTTTTTGCCCGTTGCCATTATTCCTCGGGTATTTCAGGCCACACACAAGTAACAGTTGGGGTTCTTTAAATTCGTAATCTCATATTAAACCTAGTATTATGGTATGGCATGTTACATAATCTGCTCAATAGGAGTGTTTCTGTAGTAATAATTGCTTGCTGCAGTCTGTTTAAGTCACTAGATCAAGGGTCACCATGCCTAATTCCACAGTAAAAAATTGTGGGTTGCACAAATTAGAAGAATTTCACAGAGAGAAGAAATCTGTAACCATTAAAAAGGTATCCATATTACATTATAACGAGTAATACAATATGTCTTAAGAACAGTGTATAACAAACTTAATGAATAAATAAATAAAATACACATGAAATACATAAATTAGCCTACATTAACATTATTATCTTCTAAAATATACCGGTAGCCTACAGTAGATTTGGATCCACTAGCAAAGATTACCAACACTCTTTAAAGTGCAATATTCCTCAAAGCAATATTAGATGTTCTTCCACTCCCAGAAAAGCCTTCTGATAATCCCACCACCAGGGGCGTTCTTTGAGGATTCCTGAAGGTCTTTTGGATCCGATTGGGAATCAGCAAAGAGGTTCTGGGTGACCCGGTTTGTGGCTGGAAAGTGCCACAAGGCTGGGATTAGGCTAGAGGTCACTGTAGGTCACACCACAACAAAACTCATGTGCCATCATGCAAACTATCTCTCCAGATGCAGAAGACGTATTCAGACACACACATTCAGACACACACGTTCCAGAATTTTGACCCTTGCAATTCCCAGCAGTTTAGTTTACTTGCAGTCCTTGGGTCTCAGGCTAATTGCGTTATATTAACTGTATATATTTTACATTATGGACCTGCAACTTCACATCTCAATATAAGGTATGTCGTCTGATGTGATATACAGATTTATAGACTCTATCCTTTATGATAATCAATCCCATTCTTTGGACATTTGAAGGCTATCACACTACCACACTTTTGTACTGTAAGTATGAAACCATTAAGGTCTTCTACAATAATCAACATATTGAACCCTCATTGGATTATTTGTCATTTAATTTAGACAAAAAAATCTGCTAAACGAATGAATGTTTCCTCACCCCAAGTATCATGTTAAAACTACTAGATACTCAAAGAAAGTGTCTGATCCTCCTTAACCAGAAGTCATGTTATTTCCAGAAGTCATGTTATTTTCATGCCCAAAGAAAATGTCAAGATTTGTGTAACTGATTTGAACTGAATTAGAATCTGAAAGGTAAAACGAGAACATCTGACGTAAAAGATTTATTGGAGGCGCTCCAGTGCTATTGAAAAAAATGGCTGAATGTTATTCTACAGCTTCTTCAGTACTGGGGCCATTTTTACAGTGATGTGGTTTATTTTCTAGTTCAGGAATTTCTAAAAAATATAAGATTTAAAAGCACAAAAGCTCAACCAAACAAAAACACACGCTGTCACAGAAAGACCGAGTAACCCAGAGACACCGCTCTCTGTTCAGTTTGACATTGTTGTTGGTGAGGTTTTTAGTTTGAATACTATACTGTATGTGGCCATACCTGTCTAAGAACACCATACCTGGGTTAGGGGCACTGCAGCTCAGTTTGCTATCGTAGCACCAAAAGCAGTGAAAAGAGATTTCCCCCCTTCAGAAGAAGTATGTGAAATACAAAAATCCATTATTCACTGCTTTGGAAAGAATAGCTTCATCGCAACATATGTAAGTGTAGAGTTGTGCAATGTCAGTTGGAGACAGAATACCTAAAACCCCTGTACACTCACACAGGGGTTTTGAGTTAATGTGGCTGGTTAGACCTCTTCTCAGGACTGTGTGGGTTTGTGCATACCCCGCTTAATTGACATCTCTCTCTCTGTCCTGTGTCAGTTTTGTTGCATTTACTGGGGCGGGCCAACTGACATCTTCTTTATGATTGGTTCTTTTAAGTATAAATAGTACATAATAGTAATAATAGTAATAAATGTACAGTTCTCAGAAATTTAGCAGCACCACCTTCAACCCGAGACGAGTCTAATTAGACTCAATCGACATGTCAAATATGGGCATTATTAATAAGGGCAAAACCACTACATGTGTGATATTTGAATTGCGATTGTCGCTTCACAAATCACTTCTCGCCCGTTGGCGAGTTCTTTGGCCTTACAGTAATAGTGTTAAAGCTCCCCCCCTCGTTCTCTCTCTCCATCCAGGTGGCCTGTTCATCCGAAACACTGATCAGGAGTACACAGCCTTCCGCTTGGCTATCTTCCTACACAACACCAGCCCCAATGCCTCTGAAGCCCCCTTCAACCTGGTGCCTCACGTGGACAACATTGAGACGGCCAACAGCTTTGCCGTCACCAATGCCTGTAAGTACAGCAGACATTTGAACGTTGCGCTGAACAAACTAGCGATAGCCACGTTGGTGCGCAAGCTAGTGGCTGCTGTGTGTCTGGTGTGCACGGAGAGGTGCACTCACAGCTGTGTGTGTGTGTGTGTGTGTTTGCTTGTAAGGAGAACAATGGCTCATCGTCTTACGATTAATACATTCACGCAGTACATACAAATAGATGTGCATATGCACGGATGAATAATGTAACCCTGTCATATTGTGAAATTTGCTCAAGCCTGGCCTCATGAGACTACTGTGATCTCGCAAACTCCCTGTTCAGTTTCACTGTTTCCCTGTTAGTCAGTCTAGAGACACTCAATAGAAAGGTGTTCGTGTCCGGTTAGGAAATCAGCGTCCAGATGAGAAGTTCAGTTGATGACTACAGCAAGAAGTGCCTGTTTTGGAAAATCACAGCAGTATCTGATTGGTTGAAGCAGGCGGTCCAGTCGGCTGCAATTTTTTACGTTCCTTCAGCGGGTGGCACTTTTTTATTTATATTTCCATTTCTGTTCTAGACAGGAGTGAATTTCTCTCTCTCTCTCTCTCTCTCTCTCTCTCTCTCTCTGCCACATTGTCTCATTTGCATTTGGACACACAGAAGTGGTCCTATATAAATCCTACCTAAAGATTATGATGACCATACTTTCTCTCTGTCGTTTCCTCTCAAACACCATGAAACACAGCGAACCCTGTGTCTCGCTGTGTCTCCTACTATCTCTGGTGTGACCTGGTATTAGAAAATCAATGGCTAAATTAGGCAGAGAATGAAGGGCTGTTTATGTTTGTTTGGTTGTGTCTGGGTTTCGTTATTGTTCCAGGTGTGTGTGTGTGTGTGTGTGTGTGTGTGTGTGTGTGTGTGTGTGTGTGTGTGTGTGTGTGTGTGTGTGTGTGTGGAGGATTTTGACATGTTATGACTTTTTACATTTACCTGAGTAATACTTGAGCTAAGTAAAACTCCTTTTGCATGTTTTACATGATTCATGTTCTACGTAGGCTCTGCGTACAGTGTAGCAAATGATGCAGAGCTAAGGGCCCCTTTTTGCCCAGCAAAGAGTAAGAATTTGATGTACGATTGATTTAAAAAAATGAGGAATCACGATAGGATAATCTAGTGTGTATCCAGGTGAGGAATTATGGATTAATTATATTTACAAATTGAAATTTGCATGGATGAATAGTCAGGTGAAAAAAAGTCAAAGACATCATAAAATTATGAACTACCCCTTAAGATATTGTTATAGCACGAGAGGAGAAAGAATTGAACCTAAAGGGTAAGCATTATACAGTTTCTTAGCTATAGAAGAAGCTGGAGCCTTTTCACTTGTAACATCTAATGGTTGCACTGTCACAGGAAATGAGTCAGCGGGTCATTGATTGGCCAAGCCAAATCAGAGCAGAATTACAAGAACCAGTCAATGTCTCTGATAGCTCAGGGGCCGTGGGCATTCTGAGATTGAACCACCTAGCGAATCTTGCTTTTATTCACCCCTGTTTTAATTCTCTCTGTATCTCTTAACATATTTCCCATCAGCCCCCATTTCCTTCCATCATCAAAACTGCTGTCTCTATGGAGATAATGCTTCCCATGTGACACTCACGGGCATCCATTTGGAAAGGAGCAGTGACGAAGCTAATTTGTGAAAAGAGATTAGTCCGTTCAGAGGCTCGGCTTGCTGCCGTCAGGGAGCTGACAGGGATAAATGTTGAGAGGATGGACAGAAATGTTACTGTAAACTCTCACTGTCATTGACTATGATTTTTCAGTCCCAAAGACCTGGGCATATAATTTTCACTGACTACAGTGTTACTACTTGCAGTGGTTGTTATTGACTGTGCTATTATACGTAAATGCACTGGGGGGGGGGGGGAGTTATCCCTCCCTCCCCATTTTCTGGCCCAGATCAGGGAATCCTAACCCCCCTCTTGGCCACCACTGCCATTAGAGATGATTTGAGTCTTTTTAAAGATTTAAATCATTTCACTCCGTTCAATGAAAGGATTCGTTCAAAAGACTTGTACACTAAGTGGATCAGTGACGTTTCCGGTTTCCCCAAACTTCACGAGTCACTCACGACCGAGATGCCCCGTTCTCGTTCAATGAATGAGTCACTCGTTCATTGAACGATACATACATTCTTCCTTCAGACTTGAAACAGCATTCGGTCCTCAAGTTCCTCAAGTGAACCAATCAGGTCTCTCAACCAATGACATGGCCCTAAATATGCCCCCAGCCCGCCTCCAAAGGAATATTTGCTCATGCTAGAAACCAGAAACTGAAGATTTTCTTTTAATACTAAGAGAGACACAGCAGACTCAATGCCGTCAAGCGAGAGATATTTTATGTAATGAATCAGGGCACACGGCGTTAAACGAATCATTTGATTCACTTAAAAGATTTGTTCCGTTTGAAAAATCGTTGATGAACGAAACTCTAACTGCCACAAAGAACAGGGTTCTGGTTTTAACCAGTCACTTGCATGTGATTTCGACAAACTGGACAAACTAGTAATTTTAATCAGCTGGTGTAGAGTGTGGTTGGAATTAGTATGGGCATCCTCTCAGCTGCCCATGGCACATGGTTTGACACCTGTGATGTTCCAGGGAGACTGTGCCACAGTGCGTACTGTAGCACAAACATGGCGGGCACAGAATGTAATGTTCTAATGAAGCTTTAAGCCAACACAGAGATCATTTCATGGACCTCTGCCTGTTCTCAAGGTGCCATTGTTGATTTGCTGTAATTTCACAGGACTTTTAGAGCCACACTGGCAGTCATAAATGTGTCTGCTTTAACTCGGATATCTTTGTAACAGTTTGTCCATTTCTGCCCGGGGAGGTTAGACTGTAAATGTACAGAGGTTTTTTTGTATTTGACTGTAGGCAATGTATTGTATAAGGGCTACTGAACCACCAATTACATTTCTCCAGAGATATTGCTTGTTATATATCTATTTTCATTCAAATACTGTTAATGCTTTAGGATCTCTTTTAAGATAGGCCAGCCTAATAAAAATGCAGGATTATTAACTCATTTGAGACCCACAAAAAGTTAATAGTGGAAATGGTACGGAAACAAACAAGTGCCAAAAGCGTTCTCCTCAAGCACACAGTCTAATTGATACATTGGAGCATGTAAAAGCTGGTCTCATGCAGGGCTGTAACCATGGCAGCCTGGCGCATTTTTAGAGGCTGACAGTGAGCGAAAGTCTCACTGTCAGAGGTTATGTTAAATTAAATGCGGGGTTATTCTTTTTTGTGTCGAATTAGTGCTTGATAACTTGGGGAGGAGATTGTTAGCAGGGAGGGGGTGATATACCGTTTGTAGGGTGAGACTGGCGAACACATCTCCCAAACACTACTACATGAGGTGTGCGGCGGTTCATTGAACGGCACAGATTACCGCACAATGGGCGGACGGGTCGTAGCGGGTTTCTTCTGGCTATCGTCCTAGCGACACCGAGAAGGAGGGTGGGTGGTAGGGAACATGGGTGGGAGGGTGGCAGCGGCTGAGCTGACCTCCCACATGCGGGCCGGCGCGCCGATATTGACGCTATGACATCTTAATCCGCAGCGAGGCGTTTGTATTCAGCGCGTCGCTCTGAGTCATCAGGTAGCGCGTCCCAACACACACGCTGCGTTAGAACCCATTTTTATTTCCGCTTTTGTGTGACGACCTTCATGCAACCCTCCAAGCGTGACCTTGACAGCACCTTATTATTCTGCATGGGTGTCGCGTGTGTGTGTGCTGGCGGGTGGGCGGGCTGTGCAGGTTGTTGACCCTGCGTTTCTGATGGGAGCTTGTGTTCATGTGTGGACCCTGTACAGTTTAGTGTTTTACCGCCCCCTGGCCCTCATCATTCACCATGGGTTTGGGAGTCACCCGGTAGGGGATGTTTTGCACGTTTGTGCATCTCGAGTTTGTCTAATGACTGGTGTTAAGGAGGTGTGTGTGTGTGTGTGGGGGGGGGGTGTGCTAATGAGAGATTAATGTG
>JAOEHI010001346.1:0-12741 GCA_025447815.1 Percopsis transmontana
GAGAGAGAGAGAGACGGGGGGGGAAAAAGAGACAGAAGCACGGACAAAATAGAGAGCTCCGGGGACATGCCCTGGTAGTCGCAAAGATAAATAAAGACCTGTGGAAAGATGGATTTGAAGACAGAGAGAGAGAGAGAGAGAGAGGAGCGTCGGAGCAAGAAGTAGGTGTATAGGGAGAGTGGGGTAAAAGTCGGCAAGGCGACAATAGAGTAAAGTAGAGGGGAAAGGGAAAAACTGACAGCAGCTATTATCCTCCTTCTCTTTCATCAACAAATCAACGCCGCATAAGCAACGCCGTGGCAACATCTTACACACGTCTGCTTTCTACCTTTTAGAAGATATCAAGGCTGTATCACAACATTAAACACCTTCACCTGACATTGAATGTAAAGTGTATGTTTTTCTTTTGCACAACAGCTTTGATACCGACGTAATAATTAATCCATATCATCTAGGGTTGGGAGATTGGACAATATATACTGTGTGTATATATATATATATATATTTAGTACATACACAGTATATTGTCTATTGGCGATGCATAATTACCATTGACGATGTACAAATTTTAATCTTCCATTTTATGCTTACACTCATACAAATCCCAAAAATCCTAAAGAATTTAATCGTTCAGTATTTAGGCTATTCTTTTACATGACATTAGGCTATAGGCTTTACGACGGTTTAAGAAGACTATGATTTCAAAGTGGACGTTGTGAATGTCTTTTGTCATTTATTTAATTCCACGTTTATATGAAGTGTAATGTTGTGTTTGATCTTCAAAGCAAATAAACTAGGTAAGAGAAACTCTTACCTAGTTTATCTGACACACATGCATTCAGTGGAAATTCACTCTAATGCTGTTTTTCTGATTGTGATGTCAGAATACCAGAAATGTTTTAATTGACACATTGTGAAAATAACATTGCATATCATGATATTCGGACATGACAATGTGCCAATGCCCCCTGCCATGTTTACTGACAAGGTTAGTGTTGGCTCAGCTGCATCTACACCAGTAACTGTCAGTATGCAGCCCAATAATTACTGTTTTCAGGGGGGAAATGCTTACTGGACCGTTTAAGTCACGTGATACTAGATCCAAATTTTGACTGGATGATGTGAACAAACTATGAACAAATTGCAACCACCGGTCTTGTCAGCCAGCTTATCTTGCCACCTGTCTGTCTTTACAGTCAATTTAAATTCATATAAAACCTGTCCACAAGTGTTTTGAGATGATTTGGTTGAGCAGACAGCACAAATCAGTCAAAACACCTGTGTGGGTGGAGATGGGCTGTACTTAACGGTATTAAAATGGAAATTGAATTGGTTTAAAGTGGATTGAATTGAACTTTGAACATTGGATTGATTAATATAATGTAATTGCAGACTGCTGTCAAGCTAGCTGACGACTATAAAGTGCCATGCTAACAGACCCAAGAGGACGAATGCGGCACTACTAGCTAGTTAGCTGGAGCCTGAAGGCATTGGGGATTAGGACACACACCTTAAGACAGCCTGTTGTTGGACAGGACCTCTGCAAGGAGCTGTCTACTGCAGTTTCAGCAGTGTGTGTGTGTGTGTGTGTGTGTGTGTGTGTGTGTGTGTGTGTGTGTGTGTGTGTGTGTGTGTCTTGTACATTAAGGGGTCTGACTTTCTCTCTCACATACACACAGATACACAAACTCTCTCTTTCTCTCTCTCTCTCTCCCCCCATTATATATGTGAGTGTGCATGTTTGTTTTGTTTTCTTTTTCTTTCACTGCTCTGTTTCTGTTTTCATCATTCTCTCCTTCCCTCTCTCTCCCTTACACTTAATTGATCTTTCGTTCTATCTCAATCTTTGTTTGTTTTTTACCAACGTTGGCCTTCCCTCTTTCTCTCATTCTCTTTTCCCTCTTTCTCCACGACCTCTCCATCTGTCGCTCTCACTCACACATGCCCTCTCTCTCTCTCTCTCTCTCTCTCTCTCTCTCTCTCTCTCTCTCTCTCTCTCTCTCTCTCTCTCTATATCTCTCTCTCTCTCTCTCTCTCTCTCTCTCTCTCTCTCTCTCTCTCTCTCTCTCTCTCTCTCTCTCTCTCTCTCACTCAGATCACAGTGAGTGTGGCACAGGGGCGAGTAAGGAGCCCCTCCCCTCAGCCCCGCTATAAAAGCTATGCCTACACCCAGGCCGCATATGTCAAGTCGCCTGAGCAAAAGAGGAGGCGCTTTACTGATCAGGTCCGTGTCTCGCTAACACGCCACGCTAACACGGCCATCAGTGTGTCTGCTTGCCTGCACTGTTGTGTTTTCCTGTGTTTCATAGATTAAAATGTACTGGTTTTTCTTTTACTTTGAGCGTTGATATTGGTGAAGGTTTCTGGGCTGTGTAAATGGTAACAGACACAGTTGGAGGTTTTTCGTTGAACAGTCCCTAGTCAAAACATGTACTACCAAATCAAGTCATAACCAATTCATTATAATATCTACAGTGTTGTAATAATACTTAAATGTATTGGGTTGAAACTACTATTAGTTTCTACTTCAGTAAATTAATTTCAAACTAATTGACAACATAAAACCCTAAAATTAGCTCCCGATCCACTAAAACCCCAGTCAAGTTTCAAGAGCAATTGTGACTTGAGTCACATGACCTTAAACAATGGGAACTGTCCCAAATATTACACTAGCTATCACTGCTTTACACACACACATGCGCACACGCATAGAAACATGCGCGCGCACACACATACACACACACACACTCATAGTTAATCACAACCCCTTTTGATTTAACCGTCTGAAGCCTGAATATCAAAAGACCGGCACTCCCTTTAATAAAAAGCTTTTTAACATTTCTCTATTAATCTCGCAAATAATTACACACGCCATGAAATTTCATAATGTCATTCATATGCAGATGTGGTTACCGTTGCCATTTTTCCGGGTAGGCATCCTGCGCCGAATGGCTAAAAGTGCTCTTAATTTACGCTCGACATGGGCAGAAATGTATTCAAGGGCTGTGTCAAACTTTTAATGTAGCAGCAGGGAAGGCAACCTGAGGAGGTGGGGGGCTTTTGGGTTGTTGATTTTCAAAATCGTATTCTCTTTCATTATTTTTTAGCTAGCCTGTCAGGGTTAGAGTTCTTAGCGACCCAAGTGCAGACACAGGCAGGCAGGCAGGCAGTGGGGTTTAGAGAGTTTAATAGAACTCAACCAAATAACAGAGGTAACAAAGAAAACAGGCAAAACTACAAGAAAAGAAGCTTACGGCTCGGGGAAGTCCAAGAAAACAAAAAGATTTCACACAGGCAAAACTTACAGGCATGGGTACGGACATAGGCAGGGATCAGAACAAGGTATATAGACATTGACAAGAAACCAGCACAGAGACAGGGGAGACACAGACTATATACACTGGGGGAAGATTGGGGAACGGGAAACAGGTGAGGGCGGTGATTGGGAAACGAGAGGAAGGACCAAATGAGGAGGCAGTCACTGACATTTATGGGACATTGTGGTACTTAATGGGAGAATTACGGGGGGATTATACGTTCCTTTTTGTAGTCGCATTCATCCAAAGCCATTTACAATGAGTAGGAGCAGGTAGGGGTTAGATATGTTGGGGATATAACCCACGACCTTTCAGCTGGGTTTCGACCACCCTAACCACTAACGTATAGTAAGAAAGGGTGATTCATAACAAGACACATTTTAGGTTACTAGGTAACTAAATCTTGCTACTGTTCTTTATATACAGCTTTTTGATGACCTATTGTTCCTTTTTTTTTAATGGGCCGACTTTAAAAAAAAGAAAGAATAGAAGTCTATGCTGTCAAGAGGTGAGAAACAGATAAGCGTGGGCCTGCAAGTCCATTCTGCGCCTTATTACCAGAGACGAAAGCAGCGAGCAAGAAAGAGAGAGAGAGTAAAGCCCAGATAAGGGGATAGTTGTTAGAGTCCAGATCACAACGGTCCCACACAAACAGAGAGATGTGCTGTTAAGACTGGCCCACAGCCAGAAGTGTCTCTCTGCACCGGTAATGGCTTCCACTAACAGGTCTGTCTCTAAACCCCTCTTTCTCCTCGTCCGCACTCTTGTTTTCTCCTCTACTCGTCTCCCCCGGCCCTTCCTCTGTCGCTCCTAACCTCCGCTTTTTGTCTACCCCCTTTTGATCCCTTTCCTCATCTCTCCTCATCCCTCCCTTCAACCCCTGTGTCTTTGTCTCTCATCCCTCTCCCTCTCTGGCCCATCCATCCATCCATCCAACCACCGACCTTTCTTTCCTCTGCTCATCCCTATAGTTCCTGACTCCCAGCCAGGAGGAGCTCCAGAGGGGCCTCAGCCCTCTGCTTCCAGGCTCCACCAGCCTGGAGAGCTACCAAGCCGCTCTGGAGGAGGTAACGCACCTAACGAAGGGCTTGGTCATTAGCTGTATTGTTAGCATGCCTGTGAAGGCTGGGGCAGATGGAGGTAACATCAATGAATTACCTGTTTGGACCAATGGCCCTCAAAATTAAGATTTATAAATCAGATCAACTAGTTTTAAAAAATGTAATAAAAAAATTGTTAATTGAAATCGTCTTGAAATCTGGGGTCTTGACCCACATTTAAAAAAAAAAAAAACATCAACTCGATGTAATCATTGATATTATGTATTTTTTTTACAATGACAAGAATAAAACCTTTTATTGTTTATATAGGGGAAGTAATTGAGACCAATATCTCCTTTATTCTGTGCCTTGGTTACAAGAAGAAAGATTTTCATTCAGAACATGAATCTTATTTTCTGCACATAGTCCCGTAATTAGACTTTGGATGGCGATAAGTGTGTGTGTGTGTATGTGTGTGTGTGTGTGGGAGGGTTAGTATTGTCAGTAACGCTGTGAATCTAACCATTAAATGGACTTTTTTAAAGGATTTTGCCTACTAAATTCCAAATTCCATACTAGAGGCCCCTTCCTAGATGTGTGTTACTGCTGCGTTACGTAATGCAAGCGTAACTCCTGTGTTATTCTAGGTGCTGGCGTGGTTGCTGTCGGCAGAAGACGGCCTCCAGGGGCAGCCTCCCATCTCCGGTCACGTGGAGGAGGTCAAGGAGCAGTTCCACACACACGAGGTAGGGGGCACCACCCCGGTTGCAGATTCTACTATGGATGCTTTTGTTGTTGGTTGTATTCATGTCCTACCGGTCAAATAGCATGGGAAAGGAGGAACTATAGTAGGTGTATTTCACACATAGGTGTTCAGTTAATTCACAGACACCGAGGAGTGGAGAGTTTAAAGTGGTAACAATCATGAGCCCATTACAGAGCACAGCAATACAGCTGATACAAGCAACAATCATGTCCAATAAGCGAGCAAATGGTGCAGATCCAGCACAATGGGAACCCCTGGTCTATGGAGCTGAATGGACAGGCTTTAAAACACAGGAACACTGAGTGAAAAGTGGCCACTTGACAGAAACAATCGACGTTGATTTTGCTGGAGTAAGGGGAACAAATTAGGTATAGAACTACCTTGACACAAGAGGACGTTTTATGAGAAATAAATAGTTTTTACTGTATGTACCTAGATGATTGTGTTGATTAATGTGTTGGGCCGATAATATGTGAATATCATTATTGTTTTGTAGCCACTTAATTCCAAATGAACAGGTCAAATGTTCATAAAAGGCAGTTTTATTTGCATTTCAATTGTGTGTAACCACACTATGAAGCGTCTGAAGAGTGATAATATTGATAAATTAAACATTAAAAAGCAGTTTGCTGTCAATTTGTATCCATTATTGGAACTACACTACCCATATTGCAGCTGTCTTTCTTACCAGGGCTACATGGTGGAGCTGACCTCTCACCAAGGCAGTGTGGGGCGTGTCCTTAGGGCTGGCTCCGCCCTCTTAGGGGAGGGGCACCTGACAGAGGAGGAGGACTCTGAAGTGAGGGAGCAGATGAACCTCCTCAACTCCCGCTGGGAGCACCTGAGGGTGGCTAGCATGGAGAGGCAGAGCAGGTACACACACACACACATGTACAGTACTAATCAGGTACTATTGTTCTAATTAGAGATAAAAAATCAGGTTCACAAAGTAGAAGTACTAACCATGTATCTGCTGCAGTAGAAGTTCTAACTATAAATCAGTAGAAGTCCTAACAATGTATTTTCTCTTGTAGAAGTAGTAAAAGTACTAACAATGTATCCTGATAGCTCCAAGGGGGCCAGCGAAGCATTGGTTGGAGATAACCCAACTCTCTCACCCCAGCGGGCTCTCTTATCCCAAGTGAAGGGAGACATTTTCCATCCTCCATCACGCCCTAGTGGCTCCCTGGGCATGGCCTGTGAGAGGTTCAATCTAGACACAGTGGGTCTGCCTCCACATGTGATTGAGACTCTTCAGGGGGCAAGAGCCTCATCTGCCCGTTCACAGTGTAGCGGTTGATGGCAGAGTAGTGTGATTTAAAGGAGATCGTTGCTTTCCAGTGTTCGGTGGCAGATTTGCTATGTTTTCTGCTGGAATTGTTGGATAAAGGGAAGGCTTTTTCCACAGTAAGGTTTATGTAGCTGCTGTTTCAGCATGTCGTATATGCTTCTGTGAAAAGCCTGCTGGACAACACCCCTTGGTTTGCCGCTTCATGAAGGGCACACGGCGCAAGACACGTTGTCTGTAGTACTGGACACCCTCTCTTATCACCCATTTAAGGAGGGCGTGGGTTTGAAATTCCTTTGATTTAAAATGACGATGCTCCTAGCCATTACAACGACTAAGCGAGTTAGTGACGGGGGGCAGGACAGTCTAGTGGTCTAGGTGTTGGACTCCCACCCAGAAGGTCGTGGTTTCACCTGCAAGCATCCTTGAGCAAGATGCCTAACCCTTATCTGCACCATGAATTGTAATTGTAAATCGCTTTGGATTAAAGCTACAGCCAAATGACCTAATTGTAATTGTAAAAGCTCCAAGGTGATCCATTCGACCTTTGAGCATGCAGTTTGCTCTGGCATTTATGAAGGTGTGTCTGCGTCCTAACCTGGCATTTGTGCCAAAGGTTATAGACTCAGCATACAGTTGTACCACAGTAGAACTTGTAGCTTTCCACCCTCCGCATTTTTCTCTGCGGAGTAACAAGTGCTTAATTCACTCTGCCCCGTTCGGGCTTTACGCATTTTTATAGTTTATCCTGCTGGAATCCTGCTGTTGCCGTAGATCAGTTTCCTCTGCAGTGAAGTGTTCTTTCTTACTACTTGCCAAATGCACCATTATAATAGCAATCTGCCAAGATGCAAGCGCACCTGGCTCTTAAAGGGAATGGGAGAGGACACTTGGATTGGTTTGTTACATGTTACGCCCAAAACACACCCAGGAATAATCAAGAGACTATGCTTTTGAACGATTTGAACCAGAGATAACGTTAAGTAACTCCATGTTTGGGGCTTGGGGGGAATACAAGCACACAACCAGTACTTGCTATCTGAGCATGTGTTTTCCACCTCTGGTACTAAGCCAGCATCCTAGAGGTACAGTACCTGTGTAGCTTCAGTAACGTTTCACCCACTTTCACCTCCTCTCCTCCCAGACTCCACCAAGTTCTTATGGACCTGCAACACCAGCAGCTAAAGCAGCTCACCGATTGGTTGGATGTGACGGAGTTGCGAATCAAAAGAATGAGCGATCAGCCCCTAGGCCCCGATTTGGAGGATGTCAAGCACCAAGTGGAGGAACACAAAGTAGGTTTGATATTACTTTTTAGAGGGACTTTACTGGTCTTGAGAGCACATGGGCCAATGAGTGTCTTATACTACTGCATATTAATGTCTGCCGGTTCTTTCTGGTACACCAATCACACCTAATTTTCCTGTGAAGGTCGCACCTAGACACCAACTCATCAGCACTATAAATAGGAAGAGTCATTATTGTATTACTATGTCTGAGTACAGAAATAACATCAGAAATAACAGCAAAACTATAATTTATTTACTGTATAAAACTTGACAAGTCATATTGGCATATCTGTCAACCATACACTGACACATTATCGCATTCTAATTTTCTAAGATTTTAGGATTAGATTGTGTATAGATTATTGTATTACAACTAGGCGTTTATGTGTATTATACGTTTATATGATGTATTTTATGTATATACTGTATAAACTATGCAGTATATCTTAAAAAGATATTTTTAGGGTGTTTCAGGATAGTCTAGTGGTCTGGGTGTTGGACTCCCAGCCAGAAGGCCGTGGGTTCGAACCCCAGAGTTGGCCTACCTGCAAGCATCCTTGAGCAAGATGCCTAACCCCTACCTGCTCCATGTAATAGCAGCATGTAATTGTAAGTCGCTTTGGATAAAAGAATCTGCTAAATGACCTAATTGTAATTCACATCCAGATAATCAACAAATATAGCCATAGACAAAAGATATATCTACTACTAAAATTGGTCCTTTTATCACCACTATTTGTTCGCTATATATTTTTAAATCTATTCTAAAAGCCACTTTAGCCCCAATTCCCCCCGGTCCTCTACAGTATATTTTTACAGCGGCTCTGACCAGGCAAGAGAGCATATTTCAGAGACTTTGAGAAAAGCCGGGACCTCCGACGGGGTCTGAACCAACGTGATTATCTCCACAGTGTGTCAAATTTCTTTTCATTGAGATGTTTGGCTAAATGCTTGTCATTTTATTAGTTTTCCCATTGGTTTCCTGTATTAGTGGCATTCATAATCTGTTAAAACAGATTACATTTTGGTTGTTTTCTCATGGTGCAGGAATTAATAACACAGACCAATCTTTTTTAAATGTATGCTTTCTACCAGTTGAGATTTTAAAACATAATCACAAGATATAATCATACTGTTGAACAGGCATGCCTCCCACCTTGTATTAGAACAAATGCATAGTTGTTAGGACAACAACAATTTCCTCATTGTTCTAAATCTACATGTAAATATCGCACTAATAAAGGCAGGAATCTGTGTGTGTCTGTCTGTGTGTCCGTCTGTTTGTATTTCGATTATGTCGAGAACTGTTCACCCAATCGACTTCACACGTAACAGGTGTTGCTGAGGACCCAAGGGAGTGCAGTGTCGCAGTGACGCGACACGTTCACAATGAATTCATTAACTTTGTATAAACGAGACAATAGCGCTAGCCGGAAGTGGAGCGGCTTGATCGGGCGGGGCTTGGCTCCGACATGAAAGATCCCGATTACAGGATTACATTTACGTTTACATTTACAGCATTTAGCAGACGCTTTTATCCAAAGCTTACAACCCAAAACTTTTATACAAAGCTTACAATTAGTACATTTGTCAACAGTTGACATATTTTGCAAGCAAATAACATTCTCCCAGAATCGCATTTCTAGAACATTACTCGAAAGTTATCATTCGTTCCTCAAAAACAGTCAATAATTGCTAAGTGCCTAAATTCAATCAAAGTGCTTAATATTCCAAGAGCTGATCTAACAGAGTAGAAAGGAGGAAAGGAGGCTAGAATAAGGATTGTTATAGTGGGATTAGTGCTATGAGGTATAAAGATCGGGGGCCGAGGTACCGAGATGGATTTTGAAGAGGTGGGTTTTCAGTCTCTTGTGGAAGATTGGTAGTGACTCTGCTGTTCTGACCGCCGCAGGAAGCTCATTCCACCATTGCGGCACAAGGACAGAGAAGAGTCTGGACTGGGCTGCACGACTCTTACGTGCAGCTCGTAGCGATGGAGGTGCCAGCCTGCCAGCCGAGGTGTTAGATCTTAGTGCTCTAGCTGGGGCTTGGAATCTTACCATTGCTTGGAGGTAGAGGAGGGCAGTTCCTTTTGCTGCCTTGTAGGCCAGCACTAATGTGCTTGGACTAGGAGCTGTGCTGCTTCGTTTGTGAGAAAAGGCCTTATCCTTCTGATGTTGTAGAGGGCAAATCTGCAGGCTCGGGTCGTTTGCGGCAATGTTGGCTGCCCCGGACAGTTGGTTGTCCAGGACAACTCCGAGGCTCTTTGCAGTTGGACAATACAGGATTACAATACAGTTCTGTACTGAGACAAAGTAATGCTGAGACAACGCAAACAACGCAGGAGACGTGTGCACTTAGAAGCGCAGGGAGGCCCCTGTGAACGGGCACTGCACTAGTAATATCTAATTGGCTATGAGAATCACGCACTTCCCATTAAATTTACTAGAAACTAAGACATCACTTGTCACACAATGGATGAACGCTTGGGACGCCTGGCCTAGATTTATAACCAACCGTAAGCTGTTAGTGGATTCTTTGGGGAAAATTTGTTGTCTGTGGACTGTTTTCCTATTTTCACGTATACTCTGTGTTGAGGGAATAGGTGAAAAATTGTCTACTCTGTGTTGAGGGAATAGGTGAAACATTGTCTACTCTGTGTTGAGGGAATAGGTGAAACATTGTCTACTCTGTGTTGAGGGAATAGGTGAAACATTGTTCTGTTCTTGGATACCGTGGTCCCTCGAGAGAGCAGCGTTGTTTAGCTTCGGTTTCCTTTGACCATGTTCTGTCACCAACCTGCTATCATTTGATTGTCAGTGTTTATTGTGCGTGTTTGTTCCATCTCGTCTTCTTCTGTGGTTTTACAGCAGTTAGTAAACAGTTTAAGGGTGTATTACAGCCGTGCATTGGCTTGGGATATGGACTGCTAGCTTATACAGTAGCTTTTCCAGCTACTCAGGATTTAAAGCTGCATAGGATAACTTTGGCATCTGGTCACGAGACGCAACTGCACTCATTCTTTTGACGTTTTTTTCAGGAGACCTTTTATTTAATGTCTTGTGTTTTGTTGTTTGATGAACTTGGGCTTGGGAAGACACATTTTAATGGTTTATAGCAAATTAAAGGTCATATTTTACGTAAACAAAAATCCTATGTAACATAAATCCTCACATTCTGTTGATTTCCTTTGGATTATAAATGGCCTGCCATTAACGTAATCCATGTGCGTTGCAGCTTTTGCAAGAGGACCTGGAGTTGGAGCAGGTCAGGGTGAACTCTCTGACACACATGGTGGTAGTGGTGGACGAGAGCAACGGTGACAGCGCCACCGCTGCGTTGGAGAGCAAACTGCAGGTAGGCACGCCACTGGACACAGAACACCTACACAGACACAAGCTTGTAAATGCCTCTGTGTACATATTAAACTATTTATAAATAGAAACACATTATAAGTATAATCCAAGTGCTTGATACACTAATCCACACATTGACGTATACACAATATACACACTTTTTTAAGACTTCTGTCACACAAACTCAAACTCTAAGCAGAGGTAGGCTCAGTAGATTAAAGTGTTTCTGGTGGGCAAAACAGATTAGATGGCAGATAGTTTTTTCTTTGGTGTTGGGCAGTAATTAGAATTAGTATTAGTGTGTGTGTGTGTGTGTGTGTGTGTGTGTGTGTGTGTGTGTGTGTGTGTGTGTGTGTGTGTGTGTGTGTGTGTGCGCGCGTGTAGACACACAAAATATGTTAGCGCATGAAATGTTTTTGTCCAAGATGTGGGAATGGGATTCTAGAGTAATTTAGTGTTTCTATGCATCAGTTAAATGTGAATGTGTGTGTCTGTACAATGTAGCTGGAGGGGAGTGTTAAAGCCTGCCCCATCTTGGAGCCAGACTTTACTGCCTGTTGGTGTATTTAATTCTCTACGCCTGTCATAGCCTGTGATATATGGCCCTTCCTTTGCCTTGTTAACTCCTAAACACTACAAAGAATATAAGCTCACATCTGCTCAAAGAGGAGCCAGCGATTCTCACCGCTGTACACGACCTGTCCCTTAATTGCGGCACTCCGCACCATGTTAAGGCTTCATCGCCGCACAAAAGGCTTTACATAATTGATTCATCCGATCCTTTGCTTAGTTTTAAGGGTTAAAAATGTGTTTGTTTTCGTGGTGATGCTGGTAACAAACGTTTGACAAAGATTAACATTGTGTGGCAGTCTAAAATGTGTTTAGGGGCATTTTTCACCCCAATTCCGTCGGGTTCTTTTGTATCTCCATAAACGTAATTCTTGTCGGTCCACAAGAGTTCGGACGGCAATGTTGAGATGCAATAATGCATCAGGTGAAAAAAAAGAGATAGATTACAGTCAAGGCTTTTATTAAAGTTCTTTAAAGTTAAGAATGTGTGTGATGAAATCTCATCCCGGTCATTAGAGACAAGTGCCACTCCAAGCCACGTGTGATTGCATTAGAATTCACCCTGCTAAAAACAGTCGCATGAATATTTTAATGACAGGGCGAAGGCGGAAACATCTTGAATTCAATTCAACATGGCATATTAGATAATTACACCACAAAGAACATCTTGCTTCATCAATATTACAATCACACAGAGTGTCATTACAAGGCTATCACATGTTATTTAGTTTCGGTGTTGTTGTGACGCATTGTGTAGACTTCCCTCCCCCTAGACCTTACTAAATAGAAAAGAGCCGAGATGAATAGAGATGAGAGGACATTGTGTGCCAGCATATAAAAATGCTAATTTTTTAGGTGCTCTCTTCTTGTGTGCCCCCCGCTGTTGAACTGTCACTTGGATTAATTACAGGCCATTCATTTTAAGATTAACCTGCTGAGACACTCTCTCTCTCTGTGTGTGTCAGTGTCTCTTTCTCTCTCTGTCCACACACTGGCATTTACATTCTTTCTTTGTGTGTTCCTCTTTTTTCCTCTCTCGTTCGGGGGGGGGGGGGGGGGGGGGGGGGGGGGGGGGGGGGGGGGGGGGGGGGGGGGGGGGGGGGGGGGGGGGGGGG
>JAOEHI010001348.1:5000-41296 GCA_025447815.1 Percopsis transmontana
AGAGGGGTCAGTGCACAGGGATTTTCCTCTGTGACAGCAGGGGTGTATTTTTAGGAGAAATGGATGGATGGATGGACAGAGGCAGCTGGACAAGACATCTATGGTCCAACCAGGTGAACAGCTATGCCATGACTCAGTTGGCCTAGAACTCTCTAGAGGTTTGTACATTATAGTCATAACACTGTCCTTGTATTTTCCTACTCCCCAGATATACAAATTCTAGTGCTAACTGCACTTACTTACCCCTGTAAGTCTTGTGTTTTGTTTAGCCTATACCCTGCCCACCAGTTAAAGCTGCAGAGAATTGCTATTATTATTGGACTTGGTCGTTCCAAGCTCCAGAGAAACCATCTTGTATTGGTAAATCAAAACAAGAGTTTTTGCAGTGCATAGTGGAGGGAGATTGGCCCAGATTCAATTATATGGTTTGTTTTTCAAGGAGTTACGGTAGCACTACTTTATATTGCTTTCTGCCTCCCCCAAGCTATAAATTAGGTTAGATCTGCAGAAAGATTTAACCTCATCTGAACAACACATTGAGAATAGTGAGTTTCCTTGTCCAATTTATTCACTTGGCTTTACATTTTTAAACATGATATCATTAGTGTGACCTTTTGTATAGCTGTTTGCTAACCTCTGCTTGGTTTCTTGACTGTTCTCTTCTCTCACAGTACTTCAGTTTACCACTTCTCCCATATTTGTACCCATTACTGTGACCTTAACGCTATGACCATATTTCACATTACACTTAGGCCTACTTGATTACATTAACGGTAGTCTACTTTACCGTACGTGAGGTAAGAAGCAAGCAAAAAAACATGGTTCTGTTCTTATGATTATCCCCACACACTCTAAGGCATATAGCTAGAGAGTTAAAGCAATAAACAGCATTGCATTCAGACAAAAGATACAAAGATGGAAAAGTTACAAGCAAATAGTGTCATTCAGACATTTTTGAGAGCAGGCGGGCCAACTTTGCCAAACAATAAACATTTTGACATATCCCCTTTCACTCAGAACATCTTACATATGTGTAGGACGATTAACCAAAGAGACAATTTTGTATAAGCATAAAACCAGTCAAATGCAGAGAATAAATTAACAGTCACAGTAACAGAAACTACTGTGCATGTAGACCTATGCCTGGTAAGCAGAGTGGGTGACAGAATGTAAAAATATCCATAACATATGTTGTCTATAAATAGAAATCAGCAGAGGACTTTCTACTACACTGTCAGTCCCCTTCCTCATTCTCAAAACATCCTGCGCCCCTTTCCTTCTGCTCGTAACTAGTAGCAGATGATGACTTCCAAAAGTTATCGTCGAAATGTCAACTGTACAACTTTCTTAACACAGTAGTATACGCCCTCTGGTGGTTATATTTTGTAATACGCTCAATGGAATTTAAATACGGATGGAACTCTTCGTTTTCATTTTGACAGCATAAAATATAAAAATGTTTAGAAAATGTATGAAGCTTGGATAAATTACACAAAATTAATTCACCGGATTTTCCAAAACATTCAACCTTAGTCATTATACAATGAATGCAGAAAGCAGTAGGCTAATATACTGTAAATAGGATACCCCATCCAGAGAATTGGAAATAACTGCAACTTTATAGCTGTGTCAAGTCACCTCCCTTAGTAGAGCAACAATACACCCAGGATGGTTGTGCAACATAATAGCCACACAAGGCAGGCATTAAGGCAAGTTAGTAGTTCATGTTACCAAACTCATTGGTACCGAAGAAGCCTTAGATTATTAATAAAACTAGTTGAATTACAAAATGAACTTTTAAATTTTTTGTATGCCTTTTTTTGTGTTTTACATTAGGCTCAAGTAAAAAGCGACTTACCATTAAGACAATTTTATACTATTTTTATCAATGTTTACAAAATAAATACTGAAAGTGTCAAAAGTTGCTGATATAAAAAGTAGGCTACTGTTGAACACAGAACACACAACACTTTGATGCACAGCAAGCTCAGTGTAATATCTCTGAGAACTAAAGGTTAGCAAAGCTGTCTTGAAAAAAAACTAAATTTGGTAGAGAAAATATGAATGATGTTCTCCTCTGGAAAGACTATACAGTGGGTGAAATACTCCCAACTAGCATAATGTTGAAGGGGATTCGGTGGCCACCAGAAGACTGGTTTTAAGCTGGTCTAGGCAACGATGATGTGCTTGTATTAAAGCTACACTCCTCAATTGTGTTATGACGCCCTGGGAACCATTTCCCCTTACCACAGTATAGGGTGCCAGCCACTCATCACTAAGATGCGAGGCAGGTGAATGTGCTCTTGAACAAAAACAACAATGTTTTTGCTAACTTTAACCTCAACTGCTATTCTGGACACCATTTAACATTTTTATGAAATATGAAAGGAATCTTTGATCCACTGGTCCCTGGAGTTGCTGCTGGGTGCGGGGAGAGTCCGGGGCGAGGTAGGGGGCTGTGGAGGTGCTTCTGTCTCCTTCTAATCATCTTCATCCTCCTCTGAGTATCCATTATCAGGGTTGTATGACGCCTTAGAGAGAAGAGAAGAGCCCTTGTATTCCTGCATGGCCTTGTAGAATGACCACAGATGGCACAGCAGAGACATATCCAGCTGACGCAAACCAACCTTCGGACACACACACACAGGACAGCACCATGCTGTCATAGAGAAGTCTCTAAATGATGCATTATACAGGCATGCTAGAAAGAGAGAAATCTAGACATTGGACACAGGAAAGGAGCACATATGAACTTTGAATGAACAATGGCCTTCCCAACCCAGTCCAGTGGCATATTTAGACATGCAAGTGAAATGTAACGTATATGGTAGGCCTACGTCACATAACATACCCGGTGTAGGAAGATATAGGGCAGGATAGTCTATTGGTCTAGGTCTGGGACTCCCAGCTGGAAGGTCGTGGTCTCGAGTCGGCCTACCTGTAAGCATGCTTGAGCTCCATGTAATAGCACCATGTAATTGTAAGTCACTTTGGATAAAAGCGTCTGCTAAATGATCCAATTGTAATATTGGAATGCTTAAGAGATAAACAAAACATATTTTGTAAATCCTTCTAATGTCGAATCGAAGCCACAAGTCATTGAGTAGGCTTAAAGTCAAATAATTAACAGGCCTTTTATGTAGTGCTTTCTACTAGAAAAAAAAAAAGAAAGAAAAGTAGCTAATTGGTCAACAAAACTGCACTGATCAGTTGTTTCAGAATTGTATTTAATGAATTGTAAGCAATATTTATTCTTTCAATCTTATGCATAAACACAGCCATGCACATAAGACTGACACCCTGGTTACTTACGTGAGCTACTGAACGAAATGACAAAAACCTGTCATTGAACACATTTTGCTTTTTTACTCTGATGCAGGTTTCAAAAGAGCCAACTGAGAAAGTAACTGCATTTGTAACAACGTATGTATGCTTTAACCACCATGCTTTGTTTGAATAAAAACCTGCATACCCATAGGCCTGAATGGCACAGGTTTGAACACTTAGTTTATAGACAGACAGGAAGAGATCTGTCCTAGAAGCAGTGCAATTCTGGGATTTATACCATGTCTTCCCTCAGCTGACCATGACAACTAGAGCAGAACTCGTAATACTAACGACCATGTTATTCCTAGCAGTACTTGTGATTGTAGTATTCAGGCTTATACAGCACTTGAGTTAATTAAAATAATCCCACCCCATCCCATTTGTAGTACTTCTTCGCAGGCCGACGTGGAATTTGAATTACCCATTTGCTTGTGAGTCGTCTTTCAGGTTGGGGGAAAATTGTAGGCAAAATAGTCCTTAGACAATTAGAAAAAGCCAAGAGGTGGCAAAACCTTCTGCAATTGGTAGGTATAATGTCAATTTGTATTCACAAGGCACTTTCTCTACAGCAGCATGTAGAAAAAAATCCCAGTAGAAAACCATACTCAAATAGTATGTTTTTTAAACTATAGAATATGCTGATTCCTGCAAAGAAAATATCCCAGTTATAATTCATGGGGGTGGGTGGGCCGAATGTACATTCAACATTCAGAAACAATATTGAAAGCCTATTTAGCTGAAAACCCTATTTACACTAGCCCAATCTGGCAAGTTAAATCAAGTGTACATACACTTCAATAATTTCAGTAGCGAGCAGAGTCCCAGAGCCAGGTCGGACCAGTGTTGCCTGGTAAGCCTACAGTACTACTGTTTGAGCTCCTTGAGGCTGTGCAGCGATTTGGCACAGCTGGTGATGAGGTTGCAGAGGTGGATGCTCGTCTCCATGGAGGCGGACGTCTGCAGCTGGGCGCTGGCCCAGCGGAGTTTGGTAAGCACAGCCTCCTCGGCTTCCAGCAACACAGGGCGCTGCTGGGCACCGCTCTGTGTGGAGCCACTGGGGAGACTGGCAGGGTAAGTGGGAGCCAGGATTGTGGTGGCGGCAGGAGGAGGAGCAGCGGGAGCTGAAGGCGTGAGCAGGGAACCCCTTAGCCCGGCAGCGGCCCCCTCACAATGCTCCGGTCTGGGCTGAGGTACTGACCCGCTCCCCTGGCTGCTGCCAGGGCCTCCGTTGAGCTCAGTAGCCTCAGGGGGCTGGCTAGCCAGCTGCCTCTCTCTGACCTGGGACAACGCAGCCTGAGCATTTAGAGCTGCATGGAGATGTAAAAGACAATTACAATGACAGAATTAAAAGAGCGACCGTGGGACAGACAACAGGGAAGAAACTAATAATACAAAGGGAGAAGACAAAATACATTGAATATTAAGACTAATAAATAAACTGTGTACAGCATGTTGTGTCTACCAGGGTTATCCTTGTCAATATCAGAGTCAAGCTCCTGGCATGAGACACAGTAATTCTTCTGCTGCTTGTCCTGGAGGAGAATCGTCTGCACAACACAAAGCAGATGCCCACAAAACAAAAACATTTTTTTTTTAAATGAATAACGTTAATTTTTTTATAAGCATTCTTGACAACAAAACAAATAAATATAATAATACATTAAAAAAAACTCACGCCACACAGTTCACAACACTCTCCTAGCATCTTGTATCCTTTGAGCAGGTATTCTCCCATTAGTTTGCTGATTTTGTCCTGTCGTTCTCTACGTGCTTGTATCACCTTCATCTCTGCATCTGTTGGAGGTTCCCACTCAAAGTCTTCATCATCTGCCATCACAATAAACCAAATAAAACAGCTGTAATACTGTACTGAATTGGATGGAGAGTAAATGCTTACCCTGAAAAAACTATTGCTGTAATTGTCATTAATTTAATGACAGAGTGACATATGTCCGGGAACACACAAACTTGTCTGGTAACGTTAAACCTTGATTATTGAGATCAGCATAACAACATTATGGAACATAACATTTATAGTAAAGTAATTAGCGCTAACCCAGCAACCAAGTTAGCTTGAACCTCACCCTTCCTCTTACAATATCAAAATGTTACTCGGCATGGATTATCACATTAGGTAACAACCAGGTTATTAGTGTTTATAGCTCCGCCATCTTGATGAAGCATACTTTAACAGCGATAGTTGCATATTGTTTTCTTTACCAAACTGAAAGCCCACAAGGGTTGTCTGTTACTATGCTAAGGCAATGTTTGCCAAGGCACCGATTGCTTTAGACTTAACTGCTTTAGATTTAACTTGGTTTTGATAAACACAAACCCGAAAATCAAACTGAGATGACGCTTCTGTTCCATATTATTATTAAAAATCATCCGTAAAGGCAGTGTATGAAGATAGTTTAAAAAAGATAAAAAGTTACAAACCTCCGTTCAAAGCCATGTTGTTTTACCACCTAGCACGTTGTACGTGAAGAAGACAGGTCTTCTTTATCTTCTTCTTCGTTGTCGTCGTCGTCGATTTCTTCTTATTTTTTAGTGTTTCTTGGTGGTTGGCAAACTCGCTTATGGGTGCATTACCGCCACCCCCTGGAATGGAGTGTGAAACAGGAGATTACACCAAAAAAAAAAGAAAAAAAAAAGAGATTCTTTAAACTAAATCAGTTTCTTTAAAAAACGTTCACCATATATCTTGCTGTTTTCCCCAAGAGACCTGACCGTGAAAAATCATGGTGTTTTGCCTTTCTTTTTGCCTAAAGAAGGTGATTCTCTTAATATTGTATTTCCTAGTACATGTTCAACTGTTTCTGGTTGACTACAATGTGTGCATTTTCTAGTTGGGTGCTTGCCTATTTTATATAATGTATACTTGAGTCCTACATGACCTATTCTGAGATGGGTGATGATATTTTCTTCTTATAGTTTAACTGCCATCCTCCCAGCACCAACATGTCTTTGTATAGCCTAATATATAAATGTCTTCCAGTTTCATTGTCATCCATCATGCCATACTGATTGTGCATATGTCCTAATGTATGTCAGCTTCAGCTTTTCTTAATGGGACTTGAAGGTCTACTTGCTTCATTCTGAATGTTTGTTTAGCCAGAATATCCACCTGCTCATTTCCCTCCACACCAACATGAGCAGGAACCCAAAGGAAGCGTGTATATACCTTAATACCGTAATAACTTCCGGTTATTCACCGACCAGACCTGTATTTCCTATTTTGTTTACAATAAGTGGCCACTGCAGTGTCAGGTAGAGATCCTTGTAAGAACTTTGTAGAGACTGTAGATGTAGGTGTATGCATCGGGTGTCAGTCCTTACTGGACTCATTATGTGACAGAAAAAATATTAGTTTTTTGTAAGGGGTATGCATATTTGTATTGATGCTATGCTTTTACATGGGCCATTGTATGTTAACGGTACGTTGATATGTAATGGTGTGATGCTTTAGGAACTAAGGCAGCCCTGCTGATGCTAATGTAATCATTCTAGCAGAATGTGTACTGACTGGCGTATAACCTATTCAGCTATTGACAGTTGTCCTTATTGTAAGTCGTTTTGGATAAAAAGGTCTGCTAAATGCTGTAAATGTATGTATATGCCTTGTGTCTGTTAATAGTATATAATTTGTGATGTACAGTATGTAATATATCCTACTGTATGTAGGATATATTACATACCGCCACCAGTCACCGTAATCTCAGTTTATTTGACCTTGGACATAAATGCGCAATGAATACCACAATTTAAAGAGGCTACAAACATATTATTTTTGTAGTATAATTTATTGTGGGTTATCGACTTGGCCAGTCACAAACAGGGTTAATTATATTTCACAGAAGAAAACACATTATAACACAAATGAATATTGACCTAATAACCTAACCTTGTGAGGGGTTATACTCTAAAAGAGGGTACAGAGAATTTGGGGGTGGGCGTTGAGCTTCCAGCCAGAAGATCGTTGGCTCAAGCCCCGTAGTTGGCCCACCTGTAAGCATCCGTAAGTGGTAATGATTATGATGATTATTATTTTAAGTGTGTGCACATCAATTTTGTCTGTATGTGTGCCTGCTAAAATCTAGTGATGTCACTAAACCTGACATTGTTGGTCTACCCCTTTAACTCTTATCTAAGTGATGCCACAAAATCAACAACAACAAAACACAAGCTTACAATGAGTGCTGTGCAATCACAATTATTACACGGAGCAGATAGGGGTTAGGTTCAAGGGTGCTTAAACCCACGACTGGGAGTCCATCACCCAGACCATTAGACTATACATCCATCACATATTCTTTCGCTGTTCCTCATGACCTTTTTTATGTTATTCTCTTTGTTGTCCTCGCATCCCTCTGCCAGACACAACCTCCAGAGTAATGGTATCACTGTAAAAGATCCCACACACAGAGAAAGAAACCACTGTCACAATAGCCATCTTGCACGTCAGCAATAAAACAGACTTTACTTTGGACTGAACCTCACCTTGACAACTTTCACAGTTCTATTCCAGGGCGCTGTAGGCAGGAGAAAATTAGGATTCATTTAGAAATCACGTCCAAGCCAATGAAAGTTACATTCAGTTTAATTTAAGATTTTTGTTACTTACACTTCTGCTCAGGTTGGGATAGTGGTTGTGATGGGGAGAGTAAAAGCAAATATTATCATAAGCAAAATAACAAGCATATAAGCATAATTCCAAAACAATTGACTAATTAAATTTGACAAATGACTTTGACGCTGTTTTATGATGGACTGTGTGTGTGTGTGTGTGTGTGTGCGTGTACCTTGGGGTTTGGAGTGCATAAGCATCAAGGGTAGTTCTGCTGAAACATCACTGTGGAGGGAAACCAACAAATCAATCCATGACAGCTGGCAATTGGTTCTTCAAATTGACTGCAAGGTGCATGCGATGTAAACATTAAGGGACACAACTCACCCAGTTGTAAGGCCCAGCATGCTTCAAAACAAAAGGTAAGCAACACATGTTAGTCTCCATTTTTTACAAAAAAAAACATTATTTTCTTTGATCGGTTATACCAGTGGTTCCTAACATAGGGGTGGGGTTCCCCAGGAGAGGTTGGGAGATGCTTTTCAAGGGACCATGACATGATTTCAAAATAATAATTATGTTTTCTTTTAAACTAGTTCTATTGTAAGTTACAGTATTATCTTGGCCAGTGTTTGTGCGCGCGACTACATTCATGCTTGTGAAATCCTTCTATTGGGATGGCATTCCACAAACGCTCTATATTTTCCCCATAAGTCTGGACCACATGTGTGGGTGCCTTAATCATGTTACGTCCAGTGTCAGCTCATAACATTTAAATGACACTCACCCCCCTCCGGCGACCATGAGGTGAACCGTAATCTTGTAGGTCACCAGGATTGCTAACACATCATTGTCCATGCCAGGCCGTATGCTGATGGAGAGAGACATTACCAGGGGTTTGTTTTAGGGACTGTGTATTTGATTTAGTTCATTCAGTTCAGTTACTTCCTAGAAGAGATGGAAGTCCTCTAGAGCTTCTTCCCTGAGGATGGGACACCGCTCACATTCCTGGGCAACATCCCTTCGGAGTTACGCTCATCAGAATTTCTTAATTTCATTTCTTTTTCCTCAACATCCCTTCGGAGTTACACTCTCACCCTCTCCCCCAACGCACAGGACAGGAAACCCTCCGGATCTCGTCTTCACCAGATCCTGTTCCGCCTTCAAACTCTCGGTCACCCCCCTCCCAGTGTCCGATCATCACTTTGCCTCCTTCTCTCTCCCTCTAAATCCCCTCTCTGCCCTCAATACTTCCACTTCCACTTCCCTGCCACTGTCCTGTTCATTGTCTTGTATTCTGTTCACTATCTGAGCTATCTGCTGCATTGTCAACGATGCCTTTCTCACTTTCTCACTGTCTCTGTGTTTGCATCATCGTGTATAGTTTGTTTATCCTGATCCTGTGGGTTCACCTTACAAAGCGTTATGCACTCTAACAAGAATTCCATCATGTCTTACAAATACAACGGCTCCATCCTGACCACTCCCGTCCACTCTGTCTGCTCGTCTGTAACATATTTTAGTATGAGAGTCTTCGGTCTCATATTTGTCATCTGTGGGTCTAAGCTACTTACGCAGTACACAAGTTTTCTATGACCATCCTTTTTTTCTGCCTCTGTCCCTTTTTTTGAAATTAATGATATTAATAGGTGATGTATGTTGTAAAATGTATAGCTAAGTTAGCCCCAATGACATGCTGCTGTCATTATTCTTACAGATTGTTTTTTGCGTATGACATATTCAGCTATTGCCACACTTAGGATAAAAGCGTCTGCTAAATGCTATAAATGTAAATGCAGTTTTCAGATCACCGGTACATAATATGATGATTTAAGATGATATCTACCAATGTTATCCATGCATGCATAAGCTGTTTTCTTATTGTAGCAATCCTTACATAGTGGTGGAGGCCAAGTTAGTGTCCTCGTCTTTCATTCGTCCGTCCAATGCCACTCCTTTAGTCTCCTTGATGTTAGACAGCAGAGGAGTGATGGACAGGGTCTTATCAAAGCTTGCACCACCGTCAATGGTCTCTCTGCAGAGGGTAAATGCATACAAAGACATGGGGAAAACCATACGCCACCATGTGTTGTTGACAAAATGGTGATATTCGCGCAGCACGTTTCATCGGCTTATCTTGCTCACTCACGCAAACTCCTCAGAATGGACACACTTGGTGTATTTGTCTGCCGAGTAGAGGACTACGTCTGTAGTCTGGTCCACTGAGGGAAAGATGGGGAATAGGAAGAGAGAGAAAGAGGACATAGGAAGAAGATCCAATATATTATTAGACTGCAACAGGTAACAAATGGGTAGGATACAATTGTTTTGTTTCTTTCAAAAACCAACCAGTAATTTTGATGTTCTTGATTACTTTGGCGGTTTCATTCTTGATTTTAATTTTGATTGGGATTGCTTCACCGTGGGAAAAGAGCTGCGATTAAAAGCAAGAACACATGTATTAACCTCTCTGGTTAATTAACAATGTAAATTGTTAATTAATGTAAATTCAAACTTTTTGAGATAGCATTCATTTTACTTTATAAATAGAAGCCCTTGAATTGAAGCAGCCCTAAAACAAAGACATTTGAGGTCTTGTAAAAGAGCCTGTTTTGTGGGGCTAAAGCCTCTGACTATAGCTTCTGACTGCAATAAGGAACTTCTCATCCGTACATCTTTGTCCAATGAGGCTTCTAGATGAATGGGCTTGTCGGTCATCATAAAGTTCCTGCAGATGTCAGCCTTGGGCCCAGGGCCCACATGGTTGGGGGCAAACTGGATCTTACGAATGCGAAGGCGAGCAGTGTCCCTATCAGAGAGGAAGAGTTAGACGGGAAAAGAGAATGAGGTGAAGCGGGCATAGATGTAATCATGAAGAGGTGTAGTGTGTTAAGGGAGAGAACTCACTTCTTATCAAACTTGGTAGAAAAGATGTCATCAGCCTCCGTGGCAATGTAGGTAGTCACCATATAGTCAACTCCACAGGGCTGTACAGCAAAAGCATTATTAGCTCGTCAACCCAAAAAAAAGTGTGTTAGGTAAATGTGTTCTTGGCCTGACCCTTTCACATATGTCTCTTTTAATTAGGTCATTTAGCAGATGCTTTTATCCAAAGCAACTTAGAATTACATGGAGCAGATTGGTAGGCCTCCTGCTCTTGCTCAAGGTAGGCCAACTCTGGGGCTTGAAACCACAACCTTCCGGCTGAGAGTCCAACACCTAGACCACTAGATTATCCTGCCCCACTTTCTTGTTCCACTTCACTTTGTTATTCTAGCTTTTCAAATGAAATAAAATGTCATATTTATTCAACTTGACTAGATGTGTGGAGTTAAACAATATTTCATCTGAAGGCAATAATGCAGTGAAATAAACTTGTCTTTGCTGAATGCTAAACTTTACAGTATACTGCTGTCTAAGAAATAGTGGGTTAGAATTGAGTGTACTGTCTAATAGTAAGGAGAGGCTTACCTTGCCCTTGTCGTCTGTAGCAGGCTTTAGTGTCATTGAGCATGGCAGGTTATTGGGCATCTAGAAACACAAACTTTACAATGTTAACCTGAAGGTTGGTAAGATGTAAGATGATTTTGAGAAATGAATGATAAATTAATTATTTCTAAATTTACATACATATATTGTTCAGCGCTGTTTATGTGTGTGTGTGGGGTCAAGGTTTGAGAACCATTGCATTACAAAAACCAGAGGGCAATTTCAGCAATTTTAGCAGAAAGAAGAATAATACTGCTGAATAGAGATTCAGATACAATGTTTACAGCATAATATCTTCACATTAGATAACATTCTTGGTGTACATCAATCACTGTCATCTTTCAAGTGTCATTGAGTAGCCAATACTGTATATACTGTACGTATAAGTATAGTCATACACTGAAAGAGAAGGGGTATGCATTGGCTCCAGCCTTCTTCAACAGGGTTTCATGCATGGGAGATAAAGTGGGCTTGTGGCTTGCTGGGTAGAGCTGCTCTTGGTGGTACCAGATTTCCTTCTTAAATACCAGGCCAACCACATCCAGGTCTTCTGTACCGTAACGGAAAGCACTTAACAGCTGCACCCACACTGCCAAGTAAAAATGAACCGGGATTTATTGCATTCACAAAGTAGACAAATAAATAAATATAAGTGATTGATGGCCACGTGAAGCTTAATATAATATAAAGTTTTTGTTTTTTTATGAGCATTCTGTTATATTATATTATATTATCTGTTATAACAGTTTATTGAATTGTAAAAACATTTCCATTACTTTGATGTGCTCATTAGAGATTGTGTGACAAGCAATGTGGATCTGCAGAATAATGATTAGAAAAAGGCAAATGCTACCTTTTCTGTCTCCAAATTCTGTTGATTCCAGCTTTACAACGCCGTCTGTAAACAGATGTTGTAACAGATGTTGTAACAGATGTTAGGTTCTCAAACAGGTAAATGATTTCACACACATACGCATGCACACACACACGCAAATGACTCACCAACAATGTCCACATTTTCAACGTGGTCAACATAGTCTCTCTTTCCCAAATAGAGGGTCAACTGTAGAAGAATAACGTGATTTGAAACATTTGTTCAAATATGCTACATTTCTGCACAATTGCCAAAATATCCTTAGCAGCTATAATAGAAAAACCAAGAAGAGGAAATAAAGGAAATAAAAAATACGGTTGAAATATACACTTACTTCTCCACCTCGACTGGTCTTCTTGTAAACCCTGGGAACAGTATAATAGAAATGCCTTTTGTAGTTTAATGCAGTTGGGGTATTTACTTCTTTTCTCATCCTTTTACTGACATGCCAGAAAACACTGTTGCTGGTAACATTAGGTGTCATATGAAATGTTTTTTTTATGCTTGAGAGACTTAGTGACCATGGCGTGACCATAAAATAAGCCGCGACACTCCCCACAGTTTAAGGAAGGAAAAGAATACAATGTTCAACCTATGACAGAAAGTGGTAACGGGTAATTGTAGTTGCATAGTTTGAATGACCGGCTAGAATGTCCAGCTTGGTGATTTATATACGTACGAACAACATATATTGGTTGGTAGCTGATGCAATGTTAAACTCTGGGAAGACAGCTATGAATGCATGCATAAGGTAGGCGAGACCAAAGAGATCAAATGTAAGGAGATGTTTAAAGTTCCACTGCGTGGATTAGCCAGGGAAAACCTTGAAGTGAGGTGACTAAATAAGGCACAGAAGGCCAAAAAATCCCTCATGTCTGATCCGGTTACGGATCAGCTAAGTGTGGAGTGGCTTTCCATCACTTTGCCCAGATTGAAAGGCCGACCTATGCAACACAGCCAGACCTCAGGCAGACAGCTAAAATGATTACACCTGACTTGGTAAATAAAGAAACTCATGTGTGACCTTCATAAGCCTCCACGAACCCTCGTGTAAACCCGTATAACACCTCGGGTGGATTTTAGGGCTCCAGGAATGACCATGAGTAAGATTTCTACCATAGCTTTCTATTTTGTATATAGAAGAACTACATTCAACTGAGAAGTGAAATGGTCTGTATAGGTGTATATGATCACAGTTACTCACTTTTCCATGTCTGGGTAATTTCCAAAGAGTTTCTGTTGAGAAAAACAATTTAAAAAAAGGTACGTTCAGTGAAGCACACAGCTTAATGGCAACAGAAAGTCTAGAGTTTTGTGTTAGTCCTTTGTAAGGTAATCTTGCTAACAAGATTAGAGCAACACTGGTAGTGTTCCTGAGCTAAAGCTGATCATGGAGGATAAGTCTGCTTCAGCCAATATATATCACAGTATGTCTGCTGTCAGCTCTGCATCTGCTAGCTAGACATCCAATGGACATACTGTAAGACTCACAGTGGAATCTGTCCGGATTTACCTGACATTCCATTCTTGTGCTAAAACAACACCATAGTAGCCTATTCATGGAGAGGAAAATGCCTAAAGCCCATTCAGTGGCTAGCAATAGTTGCCCTTCATTATAATTAGGTCCAGTACAGTTCTGTGAATCAAACAAGATAGCCATTTAAAAAAACTAAGAACAGCAAGGATGCCCTCATGCATCTGTTTTGCTTGTTAAAGCTCTCCAAATTGTATGAGTTTGTGAGCAAATATTTTGTAGGCAGTAAAACACAACAACAAATTGTTTTGTCTAAAATGTTATGCACCCACTGTACATACATAATTGTTCTATACACTGTAGCTCTAACAGTGATAATGCGAGAATGTTAATAGCAAATCAATTTCATACATCTTGTAATGTAGTGGCTTTTAGTGTTTTTTAAATGATCACATAATGAACATACTAATCACTTACAGAATTATTATGGATGGGGGGCGGTAATACACGGCCAAGATAATATAACTCAAATATATAACCTTTCGATGTCCCATGAAATATATCGGATGTGAAAAATGTCCCCCATGTAATTATTGAGGTTTTTGGTGTAGACAGGGTTCCTTAAAGTTCAGCACCACATACAGTGTACGTTCATCCTGTGCAGTTTAGTAAAATGCAGAATGCGCCTGCTGTCACACAAATGTGGAACTCCTTTCCGGATCACCGAAGTTACACAAACCAACTGCATGGTGTCGCTGTCCAAGGTGCTGATTCCAGGACCCCAGTCCATGGCTGCGGTTGAATAGTCCAAAAAATATGTCCTATGTAATTTCCTAAGCACTTTTTTTTTACCTTGATGGAAAACGTCAATTCATGAGGACATAGGAAACCGTGTTTACAGGCTATATAAACGTGAACAACCATTAAAGGGCTGGATCTAAAACCCTCTGACAGGGTGGGCAGGCAGATATGTTAGTTGGGCAAGTAAACTCCATTATTTTTCAGTAGTTTGTGGAACAATAGTGACGCATTAAACTCCACCTCTTTCCCAGAGTTCCTGGGATGTCTTTGTTTGACGTCATTAGCACATTATTCTTTCTACACGTTGTTCACCACAATACTTTCGAAACAAATTATTCTTATAAAGTTAAATTTTGAATAATTTAAATGTAGATTTATTTTTTAACTGAAACCTACTTGGTTATTATTTTTGATAGGTCTGACAAAGCTTAATCTAGTTGGAAATGCCCCCGCTGCCACTGGCCCAGCTGCTGGCCCAAGTTTGGTTTTGTTTCACAAAAGTGAAACAAAATAGTTATCTCATTAAAAATGGTTGCTCGCGCTCAGCCTCCTGCCCACTCATATTTATCAACAAGAATTCCAATTAGTATGATTGTCTGAAAATAATTGCTAAATTGAAGCAATATAGGCATAACATGGAAAATGGTGCATCTCTTTAAATGTTACTGCTGCACGGAGTATTGGGACGGCATTATCTCCTTTCCTTTCATAAAGGAAAGTCCAGTGTACCCTATATTAAAGGAAATAAGGAAAAAAGCACTTAAGCACCTTTCCTTAGCATTTAGAGAATTCGAACAGCTCTTATCATGACTGCCACTTACATTATTCTGGGTCATTTCACTCATTTAGGAAGGTTCCTAAGCAAAAAAAGACTTCGACCGCAGCCCATGGTTTTGATTCTAGTACGCTGTCCATGGTGCTGATTTTAGTGCCCTTGCTGCCGATTCTGGTACACGATCCATGATGCTTTTAGTTATAATGGTGGCTGAACTATTGGGGGAAAGGTTACTTACTTGGTTCGCTGGCCTATGGCATGACTTTATGACTAAAGTGGCCTACACTGATATTACTGTACGAGTACCTCCATAATCTAATGAGGTGATGTCTGCATGTGTCATGTCTGCCTGCAGATATTATGACTGCATTTGCCCACTACTAATAGCATCGAATGACAGCATAAGAGTTCACTACGGATTTAGCCAGGTCATTCTTCTTTTTAATTCTTTTTAATTCCCTCATGTCTTTACAAGTTTACATTGTATGGCAATGCCATTAAAACAGATGGGCCCCAACAGCAACAGGCCTATCAGGCTGTAAAATATTGCACAGTGTAATAGGATCATTATTCCCACCCAAATCCGGATATGATGAAGCTCAAGGTTATATCTGTTATATTATAGGGAGGGTTTCTCATTGAAGCCTCTGCCCTTAGCGGCTGACAAACCGAACCCTGAACTTGCAGACCGTAGACCTACAGTACACGCAGATCGCCAGACAGGCCAACTTGGCCTTGTTTAACTCTAGTTTGAAACGTGTGGTGTTTTTCCCTGATCCAATAAACAAATTAACGATATTCATTCATTTATCTATTCAAGTATGCATCCATCTATTTATCCATCCATTCATCTTGCATGAGAAAGTCCTACCTGTTTTCAGAAAGCAGTGCCTCGCGCGCTGTCTGTATCCCAGTAGAGTTAGAGGTGAGTGCGATTTTCAACTGCTGACATCCGTTTTTATAGCCGGAGGATTTCTGTCTTTCCAGCTGCCTTGGTCTTATCTACCGTAGCCTAATCCAAAAAAAGACGTGTTCTGTAATTAATCCAATTAAGTAATCAGCGCCTTTTTTTTAGACAAGGGTTTACAAATAATCACTGATGGGATGGACATAGGTAGGCTACATTCACGTAATAGTCTACATAGAGTGAGCAGACTTCGTTAAAGAAAACACAAGTAGCCTTAAATCTAGTTATTTTTAACGGAATAGCCAAAATCATTCGAGCCAATCTGGTTTTCTAGTAGTACCAACAGGCCTAAATTAATATTCACAATTCACAGTATGTGTTTTGGGCGCATAGTGGTGCAGTGGCTGTTAATTATAGTTAGTTAGAGACTGAAAGTTCAGGTGGGTTTAAATCAGCTTCCTCCCAGGCACTGCGAGTCACTCTGATAAATCCTCTAACACTAGGCCTACATATGTTGACTGTGGAGACACCGAAGGTTTAGGCTAATATTGGTCCTTGACGTAAACAACAGCTGCCACATATTAGCCTAGCTAGTAATATATAGTATATAACATTTTTTATCGAAAAATACGTCCATAAAGCTGGGTGAAAAAGAACATTGTCAAGACCTGTCTTTAGGACAAGACCAAGATCGAATCATTGAAATTGCATGCTTTTGGTAATGCATATAGTATAGCCATAATATTGTATAGCCCATAAAGCACGTAAAAATATTTTAATAGAGGATTTTTGTATAGTCTCTGTATAAAGGGCAAATGATGAAACGATTTTTTTGGACTGCTAATTTTATTTATGCATTTGATAGGTTTTCAATCCTACGGTTACCACACATGCAATATGTCCAGATTAGGAGTATTTTTAGATGTTTGTAATTCGGTTTGTGGTTCCCTGTGTCTCTCCAATCTGAGGAGATTACAAAGTCTTATTTCCATATGTTGATTTGTAATTTGCTATTTTGGTTGTAGCGGTTTAGAAGACCTGTTATTGTTTGGATATTTTAGAATCAATGACATTATTGTTACACTATTTGCCATAATAATAATAATAATAATAATAATAATAATAATAATAATAATAAAATAATAATAATACTTATTATTATTAATAATAATAATAGTAGTAGCCTAATAGGCCTATTATCAAATGAGAGGTTTAAAAAAGTATTACATAATTTGTTTTACATTTAAAATAAATGTAAATGTAAATGTTTTACATTTAGTCATTTTTTATTTAATTAAAAACAACAACTAGTGAACAAAATTATAGCTACCGTCAGTCTGCACATCCTTTGAACAGTTTGGTAACCCAAACTAACCCAAAAAGCCCTACTACAAGAAAAACCTGCCTTTCAATGTGCACATGTTAGCCTAAATTTAAAACATTTGGTCCTATATGGTAACATGATGGATGGGCTCAATTTTTGTGAATTGCCTAAAACACACAAATTGCCAACTTAAAACAAAGGCGCAAAATCTCAAACTGCGCAGTGAGGATATATACACATATATAGCCTACGAAAATAAAACATCTGACTTAACAACATAAAAACTATTAGCCAAGCACAAACCATGTGCAAGACACAAAGAACGTAACCGGAGAAGTTTAATGTCTTGCGTCATGTTTTATGATGATATCCAACATATCATCATAAAACATGAACCCGACTCATATTGGAAGTAATGTTAGGAATGCTGGAGGGTCCTCCTTTCTGCTTCAACATTCGTTATCTGTTGAACCCTCGAACCTCATTATGTATACATTGCGTTTTCGTATGTATTTTCAAACATATCGGAAAATACATCTTACTTACTGAAAAATACTTTATTTTAAAATAATAAGTGAATTTGTATAACAATAATAATATGAATTCACTTATAAGGCAGTAAAATGACCCCACTTATACATGTTGTTAATTCAAATAGAATTAAGAGGCTAATAGGAACACATTTCCCAATGGGGAAGTGTGACCAAACCTAATTTAACTAAACCCCACTGCATATTTGATTGAAATATTCAACAGATCTTTCATATGAGAAAACGCTTCTTACGTAACTTATTTTACTTATTTTTTATGATCTTTTATGTGTTCTTTTATTATTTATATTTATATATCGATTTTTGGGAAAGTTTCAGAAATTGGTTATAATTTAATAAATTATAATTAACCCACATTTGTCTCAGTTACTTTAAACACACCCTGAAAGAAAGGATATTTAAAATCACGTAAGGTTTTGCCTTGTGTGAACAGTCAGGTGTTTTCTGCACATGACCTGTTTGCCAGGCTGATTATCCCATCACTGGTGTGTGTGTGCGTGTGTGTGTGTGTGTGTGTGTGTGTGTGTGTGTGTGTGCGTGCGAGAGAGAGAGAGTATTTGTGTCTTGTGTCAGAGCCTTATACTTTGTAAGATCATTCCACGTTTTCTGACGCTTCAGCAGCTAAAGGCCTAAAAGTGAGTGGAGACAAGCCTTTAGAGCAGGCATACTACACCTGTAGACCTATAGCCCGTATGAACAGAAAACGAATAACACTGAAATTCTCTATTTCCATCCCTTATCTTCCACCTCTATTTCCTATCTATATTTAAAAAAATAAAATACAAAAATAATAGAGATCTAGATCAGCTCTTAAAATTTAGCACTTACATACATATTTTTAGGCTGTTAGCAATTATTTTGAGAATTTAATTATATGTTAATAGGTAATGTATGTTGTAAAATGTATAACGAACTGCTGCTGTCATTATTCTAACAGAATGTTGTTTGCTTACTATAACTGGTGTATGACCTATTCGGCTATTGACAAATGGTAGTCTACTAATTGTAAATCGCTTACAATCTACTAATTGGCTAAATTCTGTAAATGTAAATGTAACCTATGGATCTTGATTTTTCATGTTGGTCTAGCATGTCTCTAGAGTGGAATTTTCAAGAGACCGTTATCGCAATAGTTTTAAGCGCCATCTTGTGGTGTTAACAAAAATAGATCTCTCTCTCTCTCTCTCTTTCTCTCTCTCCCATCCCCTCTCTGTGCGTCTCCCACTCTCTCTAACACATACACTTAGATCATCGATCATAGATAAATAGCCTATAGGCTATAATTCGTAGGCTTTAGCTAGCCTATAGGCTACTCTATAGGCTATAATACATATGCCTATAGCTATAAGATGTTATGAAGACACTGAAGCAAAAATTGATCACAGACTATTTTATTAAATTCCTGTTGTCAGAAACAAAAGTGAATACACAATGCCGCTTTAAAGCAAGTCAACTTATTTTAGGCGTGACGTCAAACGTGGAGTGTTGACGAGACGTAGTCCGCGCAGCTGGGCCGGTCACTGCAGTTATCGTGCTATCGTTGCGGCTGCTCGCTTACTCTGACTTACAGGGCCCGGTGAAGACTGGGGAGTTGACAACAGGCCAGCGCAGAGGAGAAGGAAGGAGAAAGCTATGGCGGAGTCCAACCCGCTGCGGGGGTTTCCCCGTCTCCGCCGGGCCGCGGTAAGCTGCACCGGGATGTGGGAGGATTCACACGGGGCGGCGAGGATACTGCAGCAAAGAGAGGGAAAGAAACACGAGGCTAGCTCCTGACACTCTAGTATGCGGCACGGGATGTGCGTGCATCAGACCTTACACGAACTCTGTTATGCCTCGGTTAAAAACATTTGATTTGATTCCGATGCCTGGTCACAGGACAGTCAATGACAAACGTCTATTATACACAACTGTGTTTACGTGCGTGTTTCGGACGGCATCGGCAAGGACTTTGCCATTGCAGTGTGGTTGTCGTATCTTAGTGTGGCAGTCATAAAACGTAATATAACATTGGAAATAACCCTCCAAGTATAACTACAACACCAGCGTGCAGGAATGTTGCATATTGTTGAAAGAGTTAACAGATATATGCTATAATATACTCCACATGAACAAAGAACAGATTTGAATGTGCCGACAGATATTATTATTAATAAATGCCATGTCCTTGCAGGACTTATTTGAATGCAATGTGGACAGTAGTGAATGTCTTTCAGGATTTGATTTAGGAACAGTTTCTGGAAGTCAAGTTCTATTGTAGCCTACAGTAGGTTACAGTATATTACATAGTTATCAATAGCCCACTGACTACGACATGATTGGTTGACTATTACCACACATTGTTGTATATTAGGAACTCCATTTTATTGTAAGTTAACTTAGAAGGCATTTGACCTTTTAGATGTGTGTTTACAGAGGAGTCCAACATGGACCTCCTGAGGGGCAGCAAGATCCTCTTGGAGGGTCGTGGTTAAGATGTTTGAAAGCCGCACACACGGAAATGCTTCCCATACAATGTCTAAAAGTTGTATATTGTAACATAACGCATACGAAGAGTGTCAATGTGTGAAAACAATGTATCAGGGTAGGACACTAATCTGTGGTAGGGCCCTATCCACACAGCCACTGAGTTGACAGGGGACTGATAGAGGGTTACAAGAAGACAGTGATAGGGAAGCTGGGGGGCTAGTGGCTGTCTGTCAGACAGTCTGAAGTGCTGCAGAGAGCTGGAGAGCGCTGAAGAGATTGACGTTTGGGTCTGCTGATGCTGCTAGAAGGTCCAGAGCTGCTGTAAAACAGCACAGCACATCTGCCAAGCAGTTTGATGGACAGCTTGACTTGTACTGTACTGGTGTACACCTCTCCTTTCCACACTTCCACCTCTAATATATACCGTTCTCTCTCTTCACACACAACATAAAGGAACACAAGCTAAAACTGATAAATCCTCACTCTTTCTTTCTGGCCGTCCGTTTTCCTTTCTCTGTCTTCTAGACCTCGTTTCCAGGGAACCTGCACCTGGTGCTCGTGCTCCGCCCCAGCAGCCTGATAAGCCCCGCCCCCAGCCCTTCCTCAAGCACCGACCTAGGCTACCGCTTCACTCAGGACGACTTCCTGTTGAAGATGCCGGTGAGGGAGGATGAAGGGGCTGATGGGATAGGAACAAATTGTGAAAATAATTTGGCCCCCCTCGTGTTGTTTGTTGAGATCCCCACAATGAAATGGGCTCACGTCATTTAACAATCCAACATACCAGTTAAATATTTCATTACTACAATTGCTGGCAGGAAGCCACCTTCTGTGTCTTTAACCTGCAGTAACATTGTGTGAACACCAGGTGGTGATGCTGCGTTCTGTTGGTGACCTGCTTCGCTACATTGACGAAAACCACCTCACTTCTGACTTCAGTGGAGCAATGGAGTATTGCCATAGTGACTGGATTGTCCTTCGCACGGTATACTGTGGCATTCTGTAGCATTCAAAACATTCAAAACTAAATGGTAAAGCAATACAGTACGTACGGTAAACAAACTATTAGATCCTTTTTACCTCCGTTAGAAAGGAAGAAAATGTAACTATTGAGAAAAACATTTCCTACATAGCTTTAATTTTAATGTGTTTAATATAAACCGAGACAGTTTGTCTGTAACAACATGCGTCGGAGTTATACATACAGTATATAGTGAACAATAAATATAATGGTCATAATTGAGTTTGTGTGTGTGTGTTTGCAGGCCATAGAGAGTTTTGCAGTGACAGTGAAGGAGATAGCTCAGTTGCTGCAGGGCTTTGGCTCCGAGCTCTCTGAGACTGAACTTCCTGACGAGGCCAGCACCATCGAGTTTATGTTACACTCACACACACACAGATACCGGCAAATGAAGGTTCTCAATTTTCTGCGTTTTTTACTCATCCCCGTCTATTCTTTCTCTCTCTCTCTCTCTCGCTCTTTCTCTCACTTGCTCAACATTATTTTCTTCCTATTTCCTTGTGTCAAATATTCATACATTGTACAGTTCACTCTAGTTGTCAAAGTTTTTCTCTTTTGGGGGGCTTTTTCCCTGTGCAATTGAAGACTAGGTTTGTCATCTGTCATCTTTTTAGCCCCTGGTTGGAGTAAACACATGGGTGTGACTTTAATGGTGCCTAAAGAACAAAATTAACTGACTGGCGGAATTTAGGACCGAGCAGGTACTGACAAATGTAAAGAACCTGGATCGCAAATTGGTCTTATCTACGATATAAGGCACACAATACACCCAATAACCCCATATAGTTCATTCAATATCGGAGAGTTAATCTGTTCGTTCGGCACCGTATGCTTAAAGTGGTATACAACCCATGGTTCGTATTTAACTACCACATAGTCAGTGGTTTGGTTTGTTTCCTATGTTGTTTCAGGATGATATCCGAAGCGTGCTGAAGGAGGGACGCCTGCTTCTCTCCAACCTGGAGACGGCAAAGGCCTCCAAGAAAGACGGGGTGGAGGATAGAGATATCCAAGCCGACACTGACACTGTGCAGAGGTGGGGAAGGAGGCATGGGAGGGTGGAAAGTACAGTAGCATTTCAACACACATTCACCAATCTCATTACGCATTTATTTTACACATTTACACATCGGATTCCGCACACACAAATTGAGATACAATTACACAGCTCTCTACTCACATTTGTAAATAGTTCTGCTACAATAATGGCCCCATAATATGTCCCCATAGGGGTTGTCCACCGGGTAAAGATGGACATTTCTACTGTTAGGCTACTTTGGAATTCTTTGCAATGTGCTGACATCTTTTGTTGAAACTAAATCTAATTGGTTTGGAAAACAACAAAAGTTTTTAGGGGTGTTCCCACCCAGGTAAGCAGAAACATGCAGGGAAAAGCAGGATTCCCGGTGATTTAATTTAAACCACGACCTACCACACCATACAACACAAACCCACCTCAGAATGATAATGATAATGAATGCATCAATCTTGTATGTATTAACTTTAATTAACATCTAATTACAGTAACAGTAAGTCAGTCTTACAATTACAGCTCTTTTAGAAAGTACACATACAATTTTAATTATACAGTATCAAAACACATTACATGATGACCAAATGAAGTCTAATATATTCTTATTGGAAGGGAAGTTGGTTCTCACTGGTTTTGTACAAATACTACATTTTATGGGAAAGTAGACAATGTCTTCTGTCCTGTTCTGTGTGTGTGCGTGTGTGTGTGTGTATGCGCGTGTGTGTGTGTGTGTGTGTGTGTGTGTAGACTCCTGGCTCAGCTCAGAGACATGGAGGAGGCGTTTGATGGTTTCTTTGAGAAACACCACCTGAAGCTGCAGCAGTACCACCAACTGCTCTGTTACGAGATCAGCTTCCAGCAGGTAACACACACACACGCACACACACACACACACACACACACACACATACAGATATTGCATTTTACTTTGATAAACATATAACATGATGTAACATATAACACACATGAGGCTCTATCTTACACCCGGGGGAAAGCGCGACGCAAGTGTAGTTTCAGACCGACGCAGTTATCATTTTCCTGTCCAGCGCCCACGTTGTATAGCAAATGCACATGCGCCCATCTGAGCACCTGTGGGCGTGTTGGTCTTAAAATGTGAAAGGTTATTATTGTGTACATCAAGATATTTTATCTTGCAGGAATACTGCTGTTGCCGTAGTTGGTCTGCTTGCATGCTTTCACTTCGCGCACGAGCAGATCTGTGTCCTCTGGCAAATACGCAATTATAATAGCAATCCGCCACGGTGCAAGCGCACCGGGTGTTTAAAGGGAATGGGAGATGACACTGATTGATTTATTGCATGTTACACACAAAACACACCCAGGAATAATTAAGAGACTAAGAACAACCCTTTTGAACCATGCGCCTGGCACTGTGACCATTTCTTCTGCTGTTAAACTAGCAAATTGGGATGGATTTGGACACGCCCTAAATAGCCCCCAGATTGTTAAAATAGGGCCCATGGAGTCACACACGTTTGCTTTATGTGGTATATGTGTGTTTGGGTTGGTCTCTGTGCGTGTGTGTGTGCGTGTGTGCCTGTGTGTGTGTGCGTGTGTGTGTGTGTGTGTGTGCGTGTGTGTGTATAGATGGAGGAGGTTCTAGACAGGATTTCTGCCCAGGAGAAAGACATCGCCTCGGTTGGAACCACCGTGGTTCAGACAGAACAGCTGCTGAAAGACCTGGACGCACTGGACACACTCGCTGAGGTTACACACACATACGCACACACACACGCACACAGTTATACAATTGAAGTTCATTAGGGACCAGGCACAATAGCGACCATTACTCCATGTGAGGTTTGGTGCCTGGTGTCTGTGGTGTGTTATGTGATCAGGCAGGGGGTCATTCATGCAGCTGAGCTACACAGAATGCTGCACCCATAATCTTTCAGTAAAATGCCATAAAATGAACCTCATAAATAGAGAGAAGGTCATTCGCGCACCCTCACTGAAGGTTACCCTTTAGCTGCTGTCATTTAAAGGTATAGTGAGTAAATTGAACACGATGGTATAATTGAACGAGTTCATGTTTAAAACTGCCTTATTTTGAGCAGGGTATTTTAACATGTAGCATATATACATTCATAATACCTGAGCAGAATTAGCAATTAGCCTCCAGTCACCATGAAACACTTATCAAGCCTGATTTCCAAATCTTTTGAATCACAGACGACACGTTTGGTAGATATGTCACTGTGTGTGTGTGTATGTGTGGGTGTGTATTTGATCATAATCTGTAACTAACTATTGTGTTTAAATGTGAATCTGAGAAACCCAATTGGACGAAGAACATACAGTAGACACATGCACCCATGCACCCACGAAGTGCGTTTCCTGGGACCCATGTTTGCTCGACTGTACCGTTTTGGGGCCAAAAATAACATACTTTCACACTCTCGCTCTTGAATTCTATCTCTGCTGCTGCCTTTTAACAGCGACGCAGCATGTGAATCAGATGAATAGCTGTTCTCTGCTATGCTGGTACAGAAAATGTTGCGTCCCATGCCGTTTATGGAGCTATTTTATGGTTAATCTAGCTCACGGGTAAAATAGTTGTGTAAAGCAACTCAGAATGGGTAGAGTGCTCAATTTACAGAAGCAGTTCTGTAAAAGCACAGCAGTGCTATATACAGTACATGTTTTTTTTATCACTGCAGAATATTTGTTGAAGTTGGCTCACAGGGGTGTACACAATGCAAATTGCTTTTGTATGTGATTACACAAATATTACAACTAAAGCTGTCAGATAGATATGTGTCACAATATTGCGGTAACAGATACTGAGATCCTGAGACACTTTTTAAATGAAAATAAGTTAGTATTTTCAGTCAGAATCACTGAAATTAATATGTTCACAAACAAATGATGAATGCACAAGGTACCATATTTTTGCAGTGTTACCTTCTTCACTCGGGGACTAAAAATGACATGTGTGTGTGTGTGTGTGTCTGTGTGTGTGTCAGGAGGAGATGGGGCGGGCCCAGGTGGTGATTCTCCATGGTCACCAGCTAGCAACCAACCACCACTACGCCCTGGCGCTCATTGTGCAGCGCTGTAACGAGCTGCGGCATCACTGTGACGTCATGACAACCGCCATCCGAGCCAAGCGGGCTTCGCTCACGCGCGCGCGGGACCTGCTTCTGCGCCTCGAAGAGGTACGGCCGCAGGCATACGTGCACGCTTGAACAACACGTGCACGCTGAAATCGATTTCGCACATTGCGAAACAACCGCCCTCGTTTGAACATTCTTTCTTCAGCGTGTGTTCTACGCTTGACACTTCTTATTTGTTGCTTTCCAATAAAAACACAACACTTATCCTATACTAGTACTAAACTCCTGGCCAACCTTAAATGCTTTTATTTAATTATTGTATAATTTAATATGTAATCTAATTTAATAAGTTATTGTGAGTCATCCAGTAGACCATATAACAGTCTTTCTCAAACAATCTGGCACAACCGGCGATTAAACACATTTTGTCAAACAGTGTATGTAATCTCATCATTTTGTCATTTGCTCACATGACTATTCATTTCTCATTGCTTTCATACAAAATGCATTCAGTAAGTCTTGATAAAAAATAGTTTACATTCTTTTTCTTTTGGATGACATTACTCTCACAGGCAGTTATACACATGTTCATTGTGTACATCATTACATGAAAAGTAGATCAACCAACCATCACAAAAACCTGTCAAACATATATTACATAAATATTATTTATGTGGTACTGTTGAAGTGTGACTTAGGCTGGATGGAGGAGAGATTGGATGACCCGTGAGGTTGATCAACTTGTAGAATTATTTTTCTTCCTAATTTTTCTTCCATTTTCTTCCTAATTTACATTGTTTTGTTCTGTGCTGTACAAGCTTTTTTATGTTCTGTTTGCTGTAAAGGCAACTACACATGCAGTATTGAAAAATGTATGAATAAATTTTTGTTTCGTTGAAATATGCGTGTGCTATGACTTTTTCACAAAACTATTCAGTTGGCTACATAAAAATGTTAGTAATTTCACAGTATTTTATCATATCTTCACAGTTTCAAAGTACACTGTCATTTCATGATGAAGTATGTCTTAGTATTTTTAATGTCTTGGTTTTAATCAATGATAAAGGAGCCGTTTGTTTTGGTGACTGGTTTATTTTTCTATCTATTTAAATTGGAAACATGAATTAATAATTTTCAGTGCGTTATGGCCTTTTGCAAGTGTGCTAAATGTGCCACGTGATGTGAGGACTGTCTTTCTTCAAAAATCATGTGCCAGATTGATTGAAAAAACTGTAGTAGTAAAAAATTACAAGCATTTAGTTCATTAATTAAGGATGGGACATGTTTTTAGTTAATTAACCACCTTTACCCCACACCCAAAAAATAAGACTTTTAGTGGTCGCTGCATGGGTAATTTCAATTTGAAACCCCTGCTGTATAGTGATTGGTGTTGCTGCTGTATAGTTCGATTACAGTGATTCCTACTATTGGAGTCATACTGCCGGGTGATGTTGGAAATCATGCATACTTGACCCCACACCACTACACACACACACACACACACACACACACACTGCACACATACACACACACACACACACACACACACACACACACACACACACACACACCCATAAACAAACAAAGCCATATTCTGTGTGTTTGTGTGTAGGCCCTACGGTGGTGTGACAAGGGGGCCTACCTGCTGGCCAGTCAGATGGTTGACAGGTTTCAGACCAAAGAGGGAGCTCAGGAGGCCCTGCACTACCTCACCTGCCACCAGGAGAGGGTGCCCTCTGCACTGAAAACTGGCCAGGACACACTCAGCCTGGAGTTTGAAGCCATACTCACCCCACAGCTCCAGGTAACACACTGTTACTGACTAACCCATTTCAGACCTCTGCTTGGGCGGAGCTGAGCTCAGCAAAAAGCATAGACTTGAAACAACCAGTCAGTTGTTGGGCGCTAACAGGTGCACCACAAACTGACATGGGAGGAAGGGCTGTCAAACTAGTGTCAAAAAACAACACAAGCCCCGAGAAGATGTAAAATTTGGAGGAACAAGGGTTTAGCTATGTTTGGTATATTTGCTAATTTTAACACAAAAACAAACACTTAAATCTGTTTATCATCTCTTTCTACACCAGTCTCAAATCTCCATGGTAACAGAGAAGCTGAGTTCTGTCCAGTCCATGATCCGGAACAGAGAGCAGTGTCTGAGGAAGCTGGCAGACATCCAAGTTCGACCCATCCAACTGGTGGCTCCCCGGCCAGAACCAGGCCAGACCATACTGCGCTGCAAATCCCCCCTCTTCTCCCCTAAAAATGGTACACTCCATTCACACCCTGTTTCTACAGGGTGTGAATGGAGTGTATATTCCTCATAAAGAATATATATTCCTCATAAAGAATATATATTCTTTAACAAACCCCCGGTTTTCTGTGTGTGTCATGTCTGTGTGTGTGTGTGTGTGTGTGTGTGTGTGTACGTACGTACCTGTGTATCTATCTATCTGTGTGTGAGTTTACAGGTGTGGACTTCAATGTCCTGAACTCCAAGTTCTCTTTTGACCTGCTTCCTGGCAAAAGAACCGCTAGGAAGAACTCCAGCCAGCGCAAGGTGTGCGTGGTTGTGAGTGTACAAGAGTGATAGTCTACAGAGGGGTTTTTATTAGTATTCTGGCACATGTCTAAACACATCTCGTTTAATTCCCACGCCTGTTGTCGGTTTATGTCTTCCCAGATTGAGGTGATGCATGATTATCAAGGCAACCGCAGCTGTCTGTACGGCCTCGCCCCCGACACAGACTCTGAAACGGAGGACAATTCAGAGCAGGTCACACGGTAGGTGATCTCTCAACATTGACCTTTGACCCAATAACCTTGACCTACGGTAAAATCTTATGTTTTTGGATTAAAACCATAAATATATAGTACCTTAAATAAAATTCTACAACAATTAACTGAAGTAACTTGATGTGGAGGTGTGGCCGTGGTCACACGGGAGCTGGTGTGTGTGATGAGCCAATCAACCTGTCTCCCTATATAAGCAGGGCAGTTAGAGACCGAGCCGCTTATTTACAATGTTCTCATGCACAAGCGTGTGCAATAATATGCCAGGTAGCTCTAGTGAGTCGGGAGGGTTGGCAGTTCCCTTCTTAAGAATACATACTACAGTAGAGACACTTATATAGATAGATATATGTTATTAAACCCTTGAAATATGTTTAAAAATAGTTAAATTCCACTTTAAGGTTTAAGGATAAGACATAGATTATGATTAGCATACAATTATTAATTAGGTTAAGGTTTCAGTTGGTTATTAGGATACAATTTACAACTTGAACAAGGTTAGACACACTTGGAGTAGGGGTATTATAACATTTAGATGGAGTTCACTATGTGAAGAATATGTGTGTTCTGTCCAGACATATTATGAAGGAGCTGATATCTACAGAGAGGGTTTACGTGGATGAGCTGCTTTCTGTCCTGCTGGTGAGTTCCACACAGTCGTGTGTCACCTCACATTACAGTTTTATTTCCATTTGAGATACGATGCTTCAGCCATGGAAAAATATTAAGAGACCACTGCCCATTTTTAAAAATATTATATCTATATACAATTACATTTATATTTAATACATTTATCTTTATATTTATCTTAATATTTTTTTAAATGATTTAATATATACTTGATATTTATATTTATATTATTATATTTACAAGAATCTGCAGTGGTCTCTTAATTTTTTCCATGGCTGTATATTTGGCAAGTCCTGTCTTAAAACAAACATGACAGTCTTGTTTGTTATTTGATGCAGACAATCACATGGTGTGAGGGAGTAAATCCTGACACTGGTGGTGGTGGTGTTGTTGTTGTTATTAATATTAATATTATCACCACACATTAGACATACATTAGACCATTTACTGTATTCATTAAGGATAGTTAATCAGATTATTTCTACCTTGTTTAACTGAATATTTCCGCTGTAGGCCCTGGGAGATAGAAACACATTCTCTCCTCTCCTCTCCTCTCCTCTCCTCTCCTCTCCTCTCCTACCCTCTCCTCTCCTCTCCTCAGGGCTACAGGGCAGAGATGGAGGACCCAGCGCTGTCCCTCTTCCTCCCTGCTGCTCTACGCAGCCAGAAGGACGTTCTGTTTGGCAACATGCCTGAGATTTACCAGTTTCACAGCAGGCAGGAAACCCACACACACATTTACACATACACGTACATGTACATGTACGCACTTCTGAGCATACATGCTGTCACATGTCTCCAACTCTTTTCCCTCCAATTGGTTTCCACCAATTTCCATTTTGGATTCTTCCAATTCTTCCAGAATCTTCCTCCAAGACCTGCAGGGGTGCCTGGAGTCTCCAGACAGGGTGGGGGCCTGTTTTCTGCAGAGGGTGAGGAGTGGGCAGAGATGGGGGATTGAGAATGAGATAAAAGGTGTTGAGAGGATTTGGCAGGCAGTGAAATATCATATACTGGGATGCAATATTCATCCAAGTGTGTGTGTGTGTGTGTGTGGTGTGAGAGCAGAAGGAGAAGTTCCAGGTGTACGAGCGTTACTGCCAAAACAAGCCTCGCTCAGAGTTGCTATGGCGACAGTGCTCTGATTCACCATTCTTTCAGGTATCATAATTCACAGATTTTTACATCCAGTTTGCATACATAATACAGCAATGTGTGTTAATATTGGAAATGGTTCATTTAGAACCATGTGTAATATCCTCTCTCTCTCTCTCTCTCTCTCTCTCTCTCTCTCTCTCTCTCTCTCTCTCTGTGTATATATATATATATATATATATATATATATATATCCATCTCTCTCTCTCACTTTCTTTTTCACTCTCTCTCTCTCAAGGAGTGTCAGAAGAAGCTGGACCACAAGCTGGGTCTGGACTCTTATCTACTGAAACCTGTCCAACGCCTCACTAAGTACCAGCTGTTGCTTAAGGTAGTAGCTCCAGTAATAATAGCAATTCAAAGGTTTCTTTAATATTGCAACCATATTTTAATAATATAAGAACCAACAATTCAACTTGGAGTTATAATGTTGTATTTCAGCTGAATATAACTAAGTTAAGGCATTTTTTGCATTGTAGTAAAACTATACCAAAACTGGTTACATAAATAAAGTTTTGTAGTAGTTATCAAAGAACACAATTACTTATTATCATCATATCATTGCTGATCATCAGATGTAAGCTCTGCTTTTTAATCACAACTCACCATATTTTTGGCCCTTTTTTGTTGGAACTATGACCAGTAGAAGCAAAAATAAGGAGCAAAGCTTCTTCTTGGGGTCCACTGGAGTGGACCCCACTCCTGCCAAATATCTCAGGGGGGAACATTTTTGAGATGATGGTTAAATGGTTAAATTAACCTGTCAGCTTGACATTGTCACATTGCATTGTACAATTAGTTTTTTTCTGGTCACCTCATGTAGAAATACCACCAATTACCACTAGATAGCAACATAAGACAAGAAGAGAGAGACCTGTTTTACAATTAATCAAATATAATATAGTATTCTTCATTATCACTGTCTGGAATAATAACTTTGGCTCTACAATGAATGAACATTCCACAGTGATCAACTGATTGGTTGCCATTTGTCAGTTTACCCTCAAAAACACCTTTGGATGTAAAGGCAAATACTTAATACATCTGATTCGATCAGTTGTCACATACATTTTATTTTAGGTTCAGCAAACCGCTCTCAACCACTCTCATTCTCTCTAAAGTTTGCGGGCTCTGCTCCTCAAAAAGGTTGGGGTAAAAGCGCTGCTTTTCCCGCTGGTTCAATTGAATACAAACCATTTTGGCGGTTGGCGCATGCGTAGTCCATTTACATATTCTTAAAAAGGGGTATGGAAAGCTCAAGCGCATTTACTTACTTTGCAAGTCATGTAGACGAAACAGGTGAGTTGTGTTGCGCTGACGCAAGCATTGTGCTACGAACTGTTCAGCACCTAGTGACTATCAGACTTTTAGAGTCGTTGCAGAGAGACCTCACCTCATGTCACCGCCAGTGATCCCTACACCAGGTTACGCATGACATAAACACATTAGTGCAAGCCCCCCGGGAACCCATAGAGATTGCATTGCAGTGCCTGCAGTTTGAAAACAATTGCCTTAACATGAAAGTCTATCAGAGTGATCTGGACGATTTACAGTCAGAGTGAAATCACCCAAAAGGGGCGGTGCTCCACGGAACACTTGGCGCTGATTGGACTATGATATTCAGAGGCAGGACAAACTGTCTAGAACAGTCACAGCTATAGTAACACTGTGGTAGAATGTGATAGAAATTCCCTCCCCTCCCTTTTCCCCTTTGGTGGTGCGTCGCCCGATTCCCCCTAAGGAACAAAGTGCCCCTGGTCCACTCTAAACAGTGATGGCATGGTACAGTATCATCCAAACTCGGCTCATGATCATTTTATGTGCCACTCTTGTCCGTAGTTCAGTAGAACACAAAATCTTTTTTTTTTTACAGTATCTCTGTGTCCCTCTGCAGGAGCTGTTAAAGCACTCTACTGAGGAACAGTACCGCTGGGAACTCCAGGAGGCGCTGGACTGCATGCTGGAGCTGCTCAAGGCTGTTAATGACTCCATGCACCAAATAGCCATCAATGGATATCAGGTATTAGTGCATCAACTCAATAAACACCCGATAGTATAGAGAGTTCTATTAATTAGTACCACATGTGGGTTTAGTACATGGATGCTGGATATCAGGAAATCAATCAAAACCTGGTAGAGTAGCCAACACATCATTGGATATTACAAATCAATAAACACCTGATAATGTGAATTAACTGACAATTTAAATTTAAAATAGCCAACTCAGAGTGTTAAGTCACATTTCCGGATAATGGTTAGCCAATCACATTACAAATACAGTCAGCCCTACACAGGAAAACAATGTGTTTATTGTGGCTGTACCTATTGGATATGTCTTTCACTTAAAGTGAAACAATTTGCCAATTTGTGTGTGTGTGTCTTGCTTCCTTCTCAGGGGGATCTGAGCCAGCTGGGCCGTGTGCTCATGCAGGGGGGCTTCAGTGTGTGGATCAGCCATAAGAGGGCAGCGGTGCGTATGAAGGAGCTGGCCAGGTTTAAACCCATGCAGAGACATCTCTTCCTCTACGAGCACGCCCTGCTCTTCTGCAAGCGGCGAGGCGATGACACACAGGACAGGACGCCCTTCTACAGCTTCAAACACTGCCTTAGAGTAGGAATATCAACACTACATGCATGTGTATCAAGAACCACAAGTCTCAGCCGCAGCTCACTGTTAATGTTTGAAACATGGGCTGTGTGGAGAGGATTGTGAGCCGCTCAGCACTCGTGAATAAGGGCCAATATTGTGTTTCGGTTTAAGACCAAAACGACCTTTTGGTTCCAGCCAAGGTTAATTCCTGACATTACAATTATGTAATTTAGCAATTTACAGTGAAGCTGCTAAAAGTATTGGACTGGTTTTAATGCGCGCATGCGCTTATTTAACGCATGCTCTGGACGCCGTCGGGCGTTAATTTAACGTGTGGCCTATGGAACATAATATGGGTCACAATTGACCCTAAACTGAGTGTGTTTGCTGCCAAACCACTGTAAAAAAAAGCTTGTCAAAACTGTGTTTTTGTGCCACTAAAACTGTCCAAAACAACATTTTCTTATAGTCAAACGAGCCCCACCTCTCGATTTTCATAGCCAGTAGCTTTGAACTTGATTTAGCCAATCAGTGATAACCATGACCACATTAGTTCACCATCTCTCTTATGAGCGTTTCACATAAACTAACTGTCTATCCGTTTATGTGGTGTTTTGTTGAATCCATGTTAAATTAAGTGATGCAATAAAGTAGCCTAATTTTTTGGAATACAGTATTTTTTGGAATATACAATACTATATTCCAAATATTTAATTTGGAATATAGTATTTTTGTAGAGTTTTTAAGGAGGAATACATGGAGATGCTTAGCCTACATGATAGTCAGACTGGTTGTAGGTATGGATTACTACAACTATACCATCTTACCTTTAACCCTCTGCCTGTAGATGAGTGCTGTGGGAATCACAGAAAACGTAAAGGGAGATGTGAAGAAGTTTGAGATCTGGTACAGTGGCAGAGAAGAGGTTTACATAGTTCAGGTGAGGCCTCACATGTTTACTCTGTAGTGGTTGCACACACACTCACCTACAATGGCATGGTTTCTTTATTGCGTAGCCAACCCCCTCACCTGCTACGTGTGTGTGTGTGTGTGATGTGTGTGTGTGTGTGTGTGTGTGTATGTGTGTCCAGGCTCCTACCTTAGAGGTGAAAGTCTCTTGGCTGACAGAACTCCGCAAGATTCTTACCAACCAGCAGAAAATACGACAAGGTCTGTATTTGCTTCTTTTTTTTTTAAAAGAAGTTTCTGTCACTATTGAAATATCACTTTGGCTCAAGCTTTTAGCTGCAATCCTACCTCAAACGGTCTACCTGAAAAAAAATCCAAAACTGCTGAATCCGCAGATGGATGTGCATTAATGTGAAGACCCCAAGGCCAAACCTACACTGTGATATTAGCAATCCACTGAGCGCTCACTAAAAGAGATATTTCAACGATTCCAGCTATTTTGTTCCTCTCACTGGCGTTTCATTTTAATATCTAGATCGCAGTAACTCTATAAAATGCCCCAAGAGCATAATAATAATTCATAATAATAATATATAATTCATTGATGATAATGACTAACAGAGGGGAAAGTATTTTACTTTACACTTAAATAAAAACTAAATTACTTTACAGTGCTGGTTCCCTCACTAGATGGTGGCCTAGGCGCCTAGTCTACCTATAGGTAAAACTGTCTCTGCTTCTACCTCTCCTCGCCCCCTGGTTTTGCCATCCTTTTAGAACTCTCCCTCTATGTCTTCTGTCCCTCTCCCTTCATCTAGATGAGGCCCACCCCCTCTCGCTGTCAGATGTTCCCCTCTCTGACAGGTGATGCTCCCTGCATGAATGCATAGCCTGTAATCGCCCTACATAGAATGTGATCCCTCAATGCCACATTTCTTGTTATCTTCTCTTCTAGCAAAACATTATGTTTAGCTGTATGACAGTTATGACTGTGAGTGTGTGTGTGTGTGTGTGTGTGTGTGTGTGTGTGTGTGTGTGTGTGTGTGTGTGTGTGTGTTGATGTCGAGTTTTTGTAGTAGATTAAACCTCTTCTATACTCCTGTTAGCATGCTGGCATGATACAAATCATTGTCATTCAAGAACCAATAACTCATGTAAGCTCTGGACAGATACAGTACACCTTATACTAGTTTAAGCGGGGATAAATACTCTCATTTTATTTTAGGTATAGGTTTAGACATAACATTAAGTATTCAGCAGTGTTCAATCACTGGGTGTGTCCAGTGTTGTAGTGTCAATCTCAGAGAGTTTAGCTTCAACTTCAGCAGGAGACCTTCGGGCTGACATTTGTATGACATTTTGATTTGTTTTGTGTCAATAATACAAGCCTGGTTCAAATAGTATATTTATTAAATACAATTTGTAAGGTTTGTCTCTTTAAAAACGTGGCTTATACACAGCCTGTCAAATCAGACATTGTAAATTATTCACAAATGCTATTTTAGCCAGGTCTATGTATATGTGTAACACAGTGTATAAATGCTAATATTTTCATATATTGTAGCAATCTTTGATATACTGTATGTTATTTACTCTCTATGAAAGGCCATATCCTCTTGGCAGGAGTGAGTACAGCTAACAGGTTAACGAAGTGTAGTTTTATCAGTCCATTTTCCTGGTTCCCTTGTTGCTGCAATATATGATTGTTTGCTAACTGAATGTGACTTGTGGAATGCCAAAGTAAATTACAGAATGCATTGATTATGAATGAGCTTGTGACACCCTGGATTGTTGTTGTTGTTGTTTTTTGTTCCTGTATGTTTGTTTGTTGTCGTTGTGTCTTGTTTCCATGGTGGCGGGGGTTCAGTGTTTCGGGGGTTTGTGTGTCGTGGGGCGGAGCAACGGTGGGGGGCTGCTCAGCGTGTTTCCATCTTCCTCACAGCTCCACGACAACAGGCCACTCCCACAGATGCCAGGGGGAGGAGTCAGTTCACACCAGCCCGGCCCTCTCGGACCCTGTTATCCGCTCCCCTCGACGCAGTGAGTGAAAGGGCATTATGATAGTAGAATGCAACCAATGAGAAGACGTTATTGTTGGAGAGCATTGTTGTTGGGGCATTATTATAGTAATATTAGTTATTAATATTAGAATTAATAATAATGCTCTTGTACATTTTGTCTGTGTGATTTAATTGTCTTTCATACTCACCCTCCAGGCTGGCCAGCCCCCGCCCACTCAGTGGCTGTCTGTGAGAGCCTGGAGGACTGGGGGGCGACAGACATTTCCAACCTATCAGACTCTGAGGAAGACGATCAGCCAGCACCACTGGTAAGACTGCATTCCCCCTGATGAAACAAGCCTCACAACATGACCACCCTGTAGTAAACATACTCCATTATTTGAAGCATGTTTTTCCAAGTGGAAGGGCAAGGAAAAAATGATTTGCCATTTTAATTATATATAACTGTGTATTTGATCAAGCGTTATTTTAAAAAAAATATATTTTTATGGCTTCTCAATCTGGCATGGTTT